>VURO01046287.1:17306-36456 GCA_015108175.1 Pelvicachromis taeniatus | reverse complement strand
ATCAAACGGAGCTCTTTACAACAAACGCTCTCAGTCGCCGTTGCCATTGGCAGCAGTTTCCACATAGACACCAGTAGTTTCCCCCCCACTCTCACGTCCTCGTGTGACCGATTGTTTTCCTCTTCATCTAAACTAAGTACTGTTGACCATCGTCATCCTCTCTCTCGGTTTGCTCTGGTTCAAACTGGAAAGGCTGAACAGAAGCCATTTCCAGTGCACCGCTAACTAAACTTGATGCGGTGCAACTATGTGACGTCACTACCCAGAGTGCATTGAGAAGTATTTAACAATGGCGGCCTCCTGGTAAATCGGTTTGATATAAAATGTGCTGAAAAGGAAAACATTTGGCGTATTTTAATACCTCGTATATATTATTGAAAGCACATATTTTAGTGCAAACGTGTCATAACAGTCGGGGTCCCTTTAATTCCATCAGGGGTTCGGTCACACCGGGTTACTGCTTCCTGTAATCTATATACATGCACAAAGTAACTAACATCAGCTTTAAGTGTGACATCTCTGCAGAGAATATCTGCAAACACAACTAAACATTCCAGTAATGTAATAAAGCAACGTTTATTTAGCAATAAGAAAAAACGGCAACACAACATAACACAGAATATTCATGGTGAGAGCAAAAGCCTGTAGCTGGTGCAAACTGTCAGTGCGACAGGGTTGCTTTACTGCCTGATAACTTTTTAATCAAAGGTGTTATTATGATGAAAGTGGTCCCCGTTTCCTCCCAGGGCATTAAGCCTTTGATGATCTAGATCTTTCTCTCAGCACATAAATACGCTTGGAGAGTGTTACAAAAGCAGAACGTGCGTCAACACGCTGCTTCAAGGATGCTTTTCTTTTTCCTGCGGTGACCTGAATGTTCACAGCTCTTCTAGGACGTGTTGCTCCCGACATGTCCAAACTCTACAAGCTTTGAGTTGTCCTAGAAACAGGCTAATGCAGGCGGCGCCGACTGATATCCTGCTGGCACACCAGCAGAGTACTTTGTCGTGGGATTATTGAGAGTACCTGTATTTTCCGTTTTGATTAGAGCTGGAGGAAGTGACATGCTGCCTGTAAACTGTGTAGTCACGCCCTTCTAATGACTTTCCAGTGTAGCCAAGCCCACCTGGGAAGACGAGAGCTTGTCTCCACACACACTTTCATTATTCCCCCGTCTCCCTGCACCATTACATCAGGTACCACATTTTTGGTCTAAGGTGATGGATCTACAGTGACTGCACCGCCTATGATCTTTAGTGAGAGATGTAAGTGCAGGCACATGGTACCGTTCTCCTCCCTTTGCTTAGCAGGAAGGACACAGAGTTACAGATACATTAGCCTGGAATCCAGCAGAAAGGAGATCAGTGTATAAGGGGAAGAATGTAACAGCTAAAGGATGTTGGAAAAAAAGCTGCCAGTGCTTTGTAGTGACACACGGAACAAGATGTTTCACTAAAGAAAAATGCAAATTACTATCAGCGGGAACAAAATGTAACAGTATCAAACGCTCTTGACAATGAGAACTCACACAAGACATGTCCTAATGAGGAGGAACAAAAACAAGGAACCTCAGACATTTTAATCTTTTAAAACCCTGGCAGGCGGTACATTGTTAGACAAACCGCGTGTCAGAGTGTTGATTTTTCTCTCCACACTCCTCTCCCTTTTCCCTGCAAGCTTTATTTATTCCCTTCGAGCCCCCGTGGAGTGTTTTAACAAGGCTGTCACTCCTTGAAGACGTGGGCCTGCACATGGGATCAAGGGCGTGCACGGGCTGGGAGAGCGGGCTGGAGCTCGCTCGCTGACAGGCAGGTGTCAAATACATACATGGATAAGTACAAAGTCAATGTGCACATGCAGTTTATAATGACAGATGTGAGCATGCAAAGCTACAGTCCATATGAACAAATGAGAAAAAACCCTTTGAACGTGGATTTGAGTGGTGACACGTGTTACAGAGGATTCAGCCAATCACGGTTCAGTTGGTCGTGTCATGACAAAAATGCGTTGAAGCACACAGGAGACGTGTTCCCTGAGTGTAGTCTCTGCTGAGGCATCACAGGTGCTTCAGAAGAGTGACAACACGTGTGAACTAGTGCAAGTCCACGTACAGCTGCAGAGGACACGTTGTCCCTCGCTGGTTTGCTTGCTCCAGCTCGCCTTGGAACGGTTCGCAGCCGAGTGTGAAGCGGTGGGAATGAGAATCAGCACCTCCAAATCCGAGGGCATGGTCCTCAGCCGGAAAAGGGTGGAGTGCCCACTCCGGGTCAGGGACGACTCCTTCCCCCAAGTGGAGGAGTTTAAGTATCTCGGGATCTTGTTCACAAGTGATGGGAGAAGGGAGCGGGAGATCGACAGACGGATTGGTGCTGCGGCTGCAGTAATGCGAACGCTGCATCGGTCTGTTGTGGTGAAGAGAGAGCTGAGTGTAACAGCGAAGCTCTCGATTTACCGGTCGATCTACATCCCTACCCTCACCTTTGGTCACGAGCTGTGGGTAGTGACCGAGAGAACGAGATCGCGGATACAAGCGGCGGAAATGGGCTTCTTCCGAAGGGTGGCTGGACTCTCCCTCAGAGATAGGGTGAGAAGTTCGGCCATCCGGGAGGGGCTCAGAGTAGAGCCGGTGCTCCTCCACATCGAAAGGAGCCAGTTGAGGTGGTTCGGGCATCTGACAAGGATGCCTCCTGGGCGCCTCCTGGGTGAGGTGTTACAGACATGTCCCACCGGGAAGAGGTCCTGGGGCAGACCCAGGACACGCTGGAGAGATTATATCTCTCGGCTGGCCTGGGAACGCCTTGGTGTTCCCCCGGATAAGCTGGAGGAGGTGGCTGGGGAGAGGGAGGTCTGGGCTTCTCTGATTGGGCTGCTGCCCCCGCGACCCGGCCCCGGAGAAGCGGCAGAAGATGGATGGATGGCATACGATAGACTTATACTGGACAACTTACTGTTTTTCCAAATCACTGCTATCATATATGTATAGTACTACATACAAAAATTTAGGCAATTTCTTCAGCCACATAAACACAGTCACACTATTGTGACCATGGAAACTATAATAACTATACTTGACATTATTTATTTTTTCTGCTTTTCTTTTAGTACTTTTTTCATAGTAGTTGGCCTGCTGTGCTACAGCTCCTTAGATATTCATGCATTTGATTCGTTAAAAGGTCACATTACTGTCAAATTTGCATGTCGAATTCCCACTGTAATGGTTGTCATGCCCAGAGCCCTGCTTCACTTTTGTTTCAGCTCTTAATTAAGTCACATTTCCATAATAAAAAGAAAAAAGTTGGCTAATTACTATAGGGATCTGACACAAACAAGTAAACGCCTCTGTCTCTGATCTCCTAAAGGGTGATTTTCCAGCCACTATTGTCAGGAAAGCCGTAAAGACAAAACTCAAACTCATTGTTACAGAGATTTAAACTTAATGCTAACAATGTTTAGAAGAATGTTGATACTCAGATAAACATGGTGGTGCTGGAAGCTAGAGGCAATACGGACTATTGGGAAGGTTAGATGGTGACGTAGTCTGTGAGTGGTCTCGTTAAGCTAACTTGTTTGCTACCAGTTACAGACAATATAAAAGCTTAATGTAGCTACTGTTATTAAGACTATACTTGAGTGTTTCTACCATTGCTGTATTAGTTGGCTAAACGGATGTAATGATAAGAATGGGCCTGACTGTGAATCTGCATGCTCATTTGCTAATGACTATCAATTAACAAGTCATTAGCCAATGAGAGATAATCCTCTGTTTTGAAACATTGTATGACTAAGACTTACAAACAGACTAAATTTAGAATGAAAGTGTTTACAAAGATCATGTCTAAAAGCTTCCTTCCTTCCTTCTTGTATAGGATCAGAAGTCTTCCTGCAACCACAACCAACTCCATTTGTCGGTTTTTTTAAAGGTAATTTCCACATTGGATTCATTTTTACAACTAAGAAGCAATCTCAGTGTTTTATTCTGTCTATGCTTGCAGTCAGCTCACCTAAAAGTTTAAAAGCTAGCTAACTGGAAGAGATATACACTCAAGGTTTTCCTTAGGTTCAATACTGTGACACACTGGTTTCTTTCCGCACTCATCACATGCAGAGGCTTGGTTATAGCCTCTTGGTATTATAGTTTAATGCACGAGATAACTTTAAGCATAATTTTTCACCATACAAAATTAATTCTTCAAATTTTGCCCTGTCAAATAGTTTCCTGTTCACAGATGCTGTAAGCAATTACTGAGCACCAAGTATTGTTCAGATTTACCTTGATTTAGCCAGTTTGTTAGCAGTTTCAACAAATTAATTAATTTGCTCATAATTTTGTTGCAACAGATTATGATGCAAAGTTGCAGTGAACTCTTCGGCCTCTAGGCGCCAGTAGTGGTGACTATGTGCAGGGAAAGACTGCATGAAAACCAACTAGAAACTAAGAACAAACTCTTCAACTGGCTATTGTTCCTTTAAAAAAGAGACAAAGTTGATAAAGAGGGAAACTAGCAAGGTTGCAGAGATGGTTAAAAAAAATCCCTTACTCATTTGCATAAAGAAATAGAAGACGTAAAAAGAGCACAAACACGCTAATTCAGCGATGAAATGAATTGAACGATCACTGCGGGAAAGGAAAGCTCTTAGCTGATGAATCCTAATGAAATCTGACTGATAGTAATTATGCTGATGTTGTTCTGTGGACCTTAACCTTTTAACTAAAAAACTGAGAAGTCTGCAAATCCCCCTTCCATTAACACCAGAGGGAAGAGAGAGAGATGAAGCAGAGGAGCAATGAAGGAGGATAAGAAGAAGTGCTAAGAGGAGAAGACATAGAGGAGGGGACAGGAAAGATATTTGCAGGAGGAAAGCATGAAGAGAGAAAGGAGAACAGGGGTTGGAGGACAGGTGAGAAGGTGAGGAAGATGGTGAGTACAGGATAACTGGGAGAGAAGGAAGATAGAAGAAGAAAATACAAGAGAATGGGGGAGGATAAAATAGGTGGGAAAGGGAGAGGGAGAAACGAAGTGCACTGGAGAGGAGATGAGCATTGGATGAGAAATAAATAGACATGGCGTACATAAAGATTAAGTGAAAAAAAAACTAAAAGAAAGGTGTGGAAAGAAGTTTAGCAAAAAAAAAAAATGAAAAGAATGCAAGTATGAGTGTGTAGTGAAGAAAAGTAAGAGAAAGGGTAAGGAGGATGAAGACAAGAGGGAGGAGGAGAGGGCAGGTCACACATATCAACACCTGGCATGTCTCTTCCATTCTCAGAAATGGAAATGAAAGAAACACATACCGGCCTCATTACATTCATGCCCACTGAGGGGCTTGGACTAATACTTGGAGTAGAGAGGTAAAGTCAAGTATCAAGGCCCCGTATAATGTCCTGAGATAGCACATCAGGCTAATACATGGAGCACTAACCTGCTTCGCTGTAGCAGTCTTCGCTTCCTGCTGCGAGCTGTTCCGTCCTCTCCTCCCCTTCTCCTCTGACTTCACCCACTGAGTATCCACCTCCCCTTGCCTCTCCCCCTCTCCCCTATCTGCTTCTCTCATCGCCAAGCAGTTAATTTTGGGATTAATACGCGTGGCGGTGGTGGCTGGCTCTTTTGAGGGATTTGTAGCGGAGCTGCAGACACTTATCTTGGTCATTACGGCGCCCATATTGGATTCAAGCGTTTTAGTATCTGCCAAACATTCGGCTGCGGAGGAGTCTATCGGGGCGACACGCGCCCGGGGATTAAGATAAGGAGGCCCCTCATTACGACTTCTCTCCTCCTGCGGCGTGCTGACACTCGCAGCGGCCGCGACTTCTCCTCCAGCAACATCACAGAGGAGGTACGGGTGCTCACCTCGTTTCTCTTCCTCTGTGCCGGAGGACACAGGAAGAGGAAGAAGAGAGGAAAGGTAGTCTTTTGGTTTGGAGCCAGGCCCCTTGAGGGAGGAGGCATCGCTTGTTGAGGGTGGGGAGGTGGAAAATGAGCTGTAACAAGGCTCCAGGAAAGTAGAGGAAGAGCTGTGTGTCTCCTCTGCTGGACTTGTTCTTAGGAAATATAGTTGGTCCTGGTTTTTTGCCAGTGCTGTCTGCTTTGAGAGAGATAGGTAACCTAGACTGTCATCTGCTGGAGAATTAGGCCCATCGTCAGACGTAGACTGAAGATTGTTCTTTAAGCAAGACAGGGAAGGTACGCTGTCATTCAATGCATAGCCAAATGGAAGGGAGGACTCACAATTCTCCTTCCGAAAGAAGTGTTGTGGTTTCTTGGTGAGAGCCATACTGTAGCAGAGAGGTGGGCCTAGATATACCTCCTCTGTACAGGCTTCAAACAGAGTCACCTCTTCCCTGATGTCAGGGCTGGGAGGCAGAGACAGAGAGGGGCTAGTTTGCTCTTCATGGGCACCATTAGCGGCACAGTAAGTTTCGCTGTTGGCAGACTTTAGATCAAGAGCGTAGACTTTGTTTTTGGTTCCAAGGCTGGGAGACGTGGAAGCTGAAGTTTGCTGTCTGGTGATTGTGAACAGCTCAGGGCTTGGGCTGTGGAGTCCTTGCGTTGGCGTGACGTATGATGGGATGCTGTAGGGTGCTGGGGTGGAGCTCTTGTCCTCTGTGCACTGACTGACCTCGCCGCAGTCGCTGTCATGGGAAGAGAGAGACAGGTAGGAGTAGAAGTCTCCCTTCTTAAGGTGGAGGGGCCTGTGGGAGTGTTCGAGCACCTGAAGGGAAAGGAAGGAGAGGTTTTTGTGTTGCCTTTTGTTGTCTGTTCGTAACTAAGGTTTGGAATTAAGGATAAAATGTGCTTCACTTATAGTAGAGCTCTGTCAGCTGACTGTATGATTTTCATTTGTTTAAATGAAGCTGACTTGGTTTAAAGTTTTATTTGATCGTGGGCAAAAATGATAACAAATAGAATCAACTGCTAAATATTCATTTCAATTCTGAACACAAAGAATAGGAATAAGAATAACCTTTAGCGCTTTAATCGATAGCATCTTATTTGTTTTGAAATGACTTTTTTGTAATGTTATTTTGTATTATTTCTAATTTAAGATACCTACCATAATTACCAAACCATCAAGTCTTGATTTACATATTAATATTTTACACTCAGGCACTTTTTGCATGGGGGGGAAGTAAAACTTTTCTGCCTGATTTCTTTTTTCCTTTCAGAAATAACATGAAGACTGAAAACTGATTAGCTTTTAGATTACTTCACTTGCAAAAGATACCAAAGAAATTAGTCATGAAATCTGAAAAGTTATGATCTGTGATGCGATTTATTGAATTAGTCCAATTCAGTGAACCAATCGACTGAGATAACTTTTGCTACTTTTGGATAAATTTGTCCAACAAATATACAGAATATACAAAGTCAAACAGGACCTTGAATGCTCCATCTCAGAAATAATTTGATTAGTTTACTGTTGAAGTTTTCAGCCACACCAAATAATTTTTGTTTTGTTTTAAATAGTTTTTATTTTCATGTTGCAGTGCAACATGTGCATATGCCTGGTTCATTAATACTCTACCTTGTCTCTGATCTGTGCTAATGATGCAGAACCTTGGTCTGGAATGGACCCATTGGTCTCAGTCTGGCTCAGTTCCTCAGTCTGGTTCTCTTTGCTTTTCAGGGCCAGTGAGGTCATGTCAATAATCTCCATCACAAAATCATGCACGTTCTCCTTCCTGCTTTCTTCTACACAGCGTGGATGGAGGGAAGAGGGGGAAGGAAGGTGCTTGCAGCAGGAGGAGTGAGAGTTGTGCCCTTTTTTGGGGAGCAGGGACGAATCTTTGTCTCTGACTTGCCTCGTTGTCTCCTCTGTCACAAAAGATGAGAATCTGAACTTTTCCTGAATGGTGATGGCCTTCCTTCTGCTGGCTGCCATCCTGTGCAATGCATCGTGGGATTTGCAGTCCTCCACTGGGGAGAGGGACGGAGGAGAAGGGAGGGAGGAGCTGTGGCAGGGCAACTCTCCCCGAAGCTGTCCTACCAAAGAGGAAGCACGCTTGGATGGGAAAGGGAGCAGCTCACAGGATGGGGACTCCTTCGTCGTGCTTGATTCTGTTATCACTACCAAGTTGCTAACATCTTGAACCAGCTCTCCTGTTTTGGCAAACACGTACGAATCCCTTAGAGACTCTCCGTTCTTGGTGAACATGCTGGACTCCTCTCGGAGGAGCTCATCATCTTCATCCTTCCCTTTTAAACAGCTCTGGTCCACATTTCCGTTCTCCACGTCATCCACAAACTGGCTGATGTAGCTTCTCGTCACGTTCCTCCTATTCTCCTCCTCTTCCTCCATTCCCCTCTTGCCTGTTTTTACTTTATTGTTGCCACCATCAGTGTTGGTATCTAATAATTTTGCAGCTGAGCAGTTTAAAAAACACTCCTTAGTCTGAGGGGATGATGTGAAGGAGGAAGACAGGTTGGCTCCACACTGAAGCTCATCCCGGAGGCCTGTTTCTGTTTTAGAGAAAGAGGAAGTGGAAGCACGAGGAGATCGGATCCAATTTTGAAGCTCCCTTTTCATGTACTCAAGCCCCAGCACATAAGAGCCCTCCATTTCTTCTTCATCATCATCCTCAACATCCTCATGACCTGAGGATGCGCCACTCAGCCGCTCTCCTTCCTCATCTTCTTCGTCCCGAACGCCAAGCTCCTCCTCTGTGAGGGTGAGCGTGGAGGAAGACAGAAGGTCGCTGTCATCCTCATCTTCATCTGTGCATGCCGATGTGCAAGAGACGTTCACAACCATGCTCAAACTAGTTGCATCGGCTTCATCCAGGCTTTGCCCTGCTCTGCTCCTACTGTGGCAGCGCTTCCTAGAAGAGTTTGCGTTGGGCGCCGCTGTGGGATCAAGCAAGAGGTGCCTCTGATTTCTGAGCATGACAAAATCTTCAGAGGCTAGAGATGAGTCCTCAGTGCTACTCAGCTCTGTTAGTGATGCTGTTGCTGAACTCTCATTGATCAGTGATGGAGGTCCTTTCCACAAAGAGCATGAAATCCCAGATAGTGGGGCATGTCGACCACCGAGAGAGGGGGAGGCAGGGAGGGGACTCCTCTGCGGGGAACTTCCCCGAAGCGTCATGTCAGAAACACTCCGGGTCATTTTTGTCCCCAGAGGACTCTGGATGTTCTCCAGACGTTTCAAAAGATCAAGGGTTCTGCGGCTCAGCTCTCCAGAGGATGGTTCCCCTTGCACAGTTTCAGTGTTGTTTTCCTTTCTTTGTTGGCCTCCATCATTTCCACTTCTCTGCTCCTTCTCCAGCTCTCCGAGACTGGCAAGGCTACCTCCAGTTCCTTCATCAATACTGCAAAATGGGACTAGGCCGGTTTCCAGAGAGGTGCTACGATGCAGGGGGTCTTTGGAGGGGAATAACTCCACACCTGGAGCCAGAAGGGACTCTAGAGAGGAGCCCTGAGATAAAACTGGACTTGATGCCCTGCGGCTAAGAATAGGAGGAGTTTCCAAACCGTGGTACTGCTGAGTGGTGAAGTCAGTGAGATCACTGTGGGACAAGAAACACTTTAAGGAGTCAACAGCAAGTCCCCCCGCCTCAAAATCAGAGTCAGAATCCGCAGGTGTCAGGATGCCACGTCCATTAATTAGGATTTCAACAGCCTCTCCGCCTCCCCTCCTATGTCTCCTCTTCTTCTCCTCCTCTCTGTTTCTTTTGGTTTCGCCTCTAAGTTCGCCCCTCCTCCACCCCTTCTCCTGGTTACTTTCTGTCTTGCTTTTGTGATTGTACTTGGGAACATTGTCTACATGCTGGGCCAGAGTTTGGCCATCCCCAGCTTCACCTTTCTCCCGCTCACCTTCGTCCTCCACTTCTTTACCTACACCTTCTTCCTCTCCTGGGATTTCAAAGTTGGCTATTGTTGTCTCTGTGTCTCCTGTATCACTAACAATCCCGCTTTCGCACTCCGACCGACGACTGTTTGAAGACTGGCCGCTTCCTCTTCCACCCTCGCTCTCTCCATCTCGGTGTCTTCCTCCACAGCTGCCTGACATCAAACCTCCCAGGAGGTCTGGGAGGGATTCGATGGAGGAGAAGGAGGAATCCTTACTCAAGCTCTTCTGCAGTACTTGCTGCTTCCTTTTTCCTGATTTGTTTTTTTGCAAAAAGGATGAAGTGAGAGGAAACTGAGGCTGTCTGTATAATTCAATATTGTGGAGGCTATATACTTGGTAGACATTATTGTTGTTGAGGGGTGAAGTTTGGGAGGTCATATTGTGCTGAACCTCCACTGATGATCCACCTCTAATATTCGACACAATCTCAGTAGACTGAGTAGCTGGGACAGGCGTTCTACTCATGTCAGGGGGGGTTTCATTGGGCAGAACTCCTTCTGAAGGCAGATTTGGTTCTGTGGGGAGGTTGTGTGTAAGGTCAGGTTCTGGTATATCTTGTGGCTCTGCTTCAGTGATTGTCATATCTGTTTCATCCCATTCCCATGAATCATCCTGCACTGGTGCTACTGGACCAGCTGACACTGGGCTGATTTGGTGGAGGTCCACCAAACCTGGTTCCAAAAAGTTCCCAGGAACCTGCAGACATAATGGAAGAAAACACAAGAAAACATTTGTTACTGGTCAGTGCGGTTTAAGAGGAATTCAGGTGGATGCAGAAATCAAATTCATTTAAAAAGAGCTGTGTTATGCTTCTTCATAAAGTTCGCAATCAGACACAACATGGCGGAGAAAGGAAAACAAACAAGTTAGTCCAAAAACAACAAAAAGGCCAGGTAAACAAGGAAAATAAGAAACAGATGTGCTCAATTAGACCCCAAACAACGGCGGGAAAAATTATTCGAATGATATAATTTTATTTATGCCAAATATATCATTGCATCAATGTTTTCCCAGCTCAAATGCAGGAAGGCAACAAATCCATTCTGAACTTCAGTACTTTAAAAAGTACTACACTGTCACAATGCCAAAAACTCGCACTGCCCTTAACGCTCAATTTCAGACAACTCTTTGCTCTGTATGATGACACAGAGAAGGGTATCCCGAACATGGGCATCTCAAGCACACAGCTTTGGCTGTGAGCACAGCAGCCGCACTCACCTGCTGTTCAAAGCTTATTTACAAGGTGCAGCCAATCAGAAGAAATGTGGCTTAAAGGGAAGGCTGAAAATGTGATGTTTTATACATTTACTCCCTTATAATGACATTTTACCTACCTGGCATGCATAACTATTAGATAAAAATTTAATTTTAAAGGTAGCATCTCCTAGTTTCTGAAAATACACAAGTACCATAACACTAACCTTAAGTGATTATCGAGTGACCTTGTAGGTGTTAGAAGGTTAAATAAATCTTAATACATAAAGATGAAGAAAAGACTTATTGCTGTTTCATTAATTGTTTCGGTGTTCGCTGTTAACAGTAAAGCAATGCTGTGAACTCCGTCTTCAGAAGGCTTTTTTCTTCCCAATTACTGAGTCTTAAATCCATGAACTTAGAGCAAATGTCATTTAACCTGTGAAGCACTCTCCCTGATTACATCTTGTTTGAACAACACCTCGGAAATTCTTGAAAGAGAGCTTAAAGACATAAAGTGTTGCTTTTTGTTAAACAAAAGGGGTTCTCAGTTATCATTCAAAGCACATAAATGTTTTAAGTTGTGCTATCAAACACGATGGGAATATAAGTCATGTCATTTTGGATGTTGTATCTTGTTTTGGCACAAAACTCTTATAAAAGACGCGTTGCTAATCCCGCGTCCCTCCTGAGAACGCCGTCTCGACTCAGGCCTCTGCTTGAAAGAGACACACTGACACTCTGACAGAACATGTTCTGTGATCATTTAAAAAAAAAAAAAAAGAGTGAAATCAGCCCACCCCAAAGCAATTGCTCATAAATCTCAACACAAATTATTCCACTCTGGAACAAAGCGATGAATTATTCAAAAACGACTTCTGAGAGAAAGAGCACCAGGCTGAAAACCCCAAAGTAAATACGTAATCAAAAGCCTTCAGAAAGCTCGGCTGTCTAAAAATATGCTTAGACACAGGAATTCTTCTCTTCCACAGACATAATTATACAAATTGCTCCGCGTCTCGTTAACAAGAGAGGGGGGTAATTCGTATTAGCCATTCATAGCCTATTAATCTAATAAACTAGTTGGCTCTGCGTGCGTGTGTGAGCGAGTGTGTGTGGATATGTCTCTGTATAATGAATTTCTATTAGATTTGTGTTTATTCCCCTTGTGCTGATAAGGGAGATGGGGGTAATGACTGAGCTGGGTTTTGCCACTGCAGACACATTCAAAAACACATTCAGCGCTGAGAGGAAAGGCTATCAATCAGCCTAATCCAATCAAATCGGGGATTTGATGACCCACGAAAACCTTGTACATAATTTATATCTGTTATTCATCTCATTTCTATAATTTTACAACAGTTTAGAGCTGGATTGTGGGTATTTATATGACCACAGACAGAGGAGTGTGGGGACTACTGGTGTCCAGCGGTCACAGTATCTGTAAAAACATATTTCCTAAAGTAGGAAATTACTGTAAAGTGTTGCTGGCAAAGAGAGGTCATTATTTAACACAGGTTTGTCCTCTTTAAACACTCGTATTTCTCATGGCTTGTTGTAAATCTGTATATTCAGTTCAGATTTAGTTTCAACATTTAGTTTATGGCTACTTGTTTGTTTTGTTTGCGTGTGCTGTTTATCAGAACCAAAGTGTACAAAGTTCAGAAATGGTATTACAATAAAAACACTGTCCCATCCCAAAGCCAAGACACCAAATTGTCAGAGACTAAAACTGACATTTTAGAAATTTTCTGTACATTTCTATTTCATTTTTATTACTTTTGTAAGTAAAAAAATAGGTTCTGTTTGTTAGTATTTGAATTTTATTCATCAAAAAGATTTTTTTAGTTAATGACAATACTTTTGCTGCATATTTGCGTCAGACTGAATTTGAAGGACTTTCTTTTCACATATTTAACCATTCAAAATGTATTTATTTCCTCTTCTTTGTTCTGATATTAGTATTTGTCAAGCAGCATTTGAATTATTCACACAACTTCTAATTTTTACAGGAAATATTCTCCTCTCATATTCATCAAGGTCATTTTAGCCATAAACATAAGGATAAACATATAAGGATAAACCAAATAAAAATAACACTGAATGAAATGACATGAAGCATACTTAGATGACAGAATTGTAAACAAACCCAATGAAATGGATGTAAATACGTCCAGGCAACACTAAGCTTAAGCCAAAACAAAATCAATATACTACCACAAAACATTGGAGCTATATAATCACATAAATTAAGATGTGCTTGTATTCAGCCCAAATATGACAAACATCATACCAATCAATATTTTTTCTACCTATATGAATAAAAAATATGACTTGATATAATGACATCAATAAAATAAAGCTTTTATGCTCTAATGCACAACTGTGTAATTTTACTGATAACAAGCAGACTAGTTAATACAACCTGGACAGTTTTTCAGCATTCCTTCTTGTGATTGTATTTACATAAACATAATCAAACTCTGGTGTTTACAGACTTAATTGTTGCCAATGTTCAATATGTGTGTGTGTGTGTGTGTGTGTGTGTGTGTGTGTGTGTGTGTGTGTGTGTGTGTGTGTGTGTGTGTGTGTGTGTGTGTGTGTGTGTGTGTGTGTGTGTGTGTGTATGTACATGTGTATGCACTGTGTTTTTCGGGGTGAAAACAGGAAACTTTTTCCCATTAGCTCTAGTTTGACTGCTCCCATTTGTTAGCATAGCATCTGCTGGAAGGCCCAAGGAGAGTAGAGCTATCTAGGAGTGTCTGGGTGATTATTCATGTGCCTGCGCTCCTCCTGGAGCTGCTGCTGCTGCTCGAGTCTCTGCTGGCTCTCTGCTGTACCGGTTGTCAAAGCACTGAGGGAGCCCGGCGTCACCGGTCTGATTCAAAATGAATAGAAGCGCACAGATAAATCACCTCTCCATGCAGAGTGGAGGAGCTGACAGGCTGCTTTGAATGTAATTGCAAACTGTGAGTGAAAACCTCCATATGTTGCTCATAACTCTGTTCTAAAATATTTCATAATTGTGAGAAAACTGTGCGGAAATATAATTTCCATATATCACATTAGATGCACAGGTATACTTTATGAAATCTCATCCCCAAAACACCCTGCAGCTTTAATTTAGACTCATTTACATTAAATCAGAGATAAAACAGCATCTTTCATGTGCCTTCTGAACGGCAGTACACACATATCTACTCATGGAACATGCAGAGAAGAAAATATGACTCATACTTCAACAACAAAAACCCTGTTAGAACAAAATCACATGTTCTAGGTAAAGTTGCATAAAATATAGTCCAACCTCCTCCCCAAAAAAATGACAACAGTGGTTATTTTTGAAGAGGGTTAATGTTTACAAGGTGTTTATCGAGGTCAGGGGTTTAAAAGTCTTTGAGACTCTTTACACGGGCGAGAAAAATCTTCCAAGAATGTCTCAAAATCCAAATGTTTTAGTCTTCATGCTAGCCAATTATGTTTGGCTAATAAGCCAAACTAAACAGCACCAGGAATTGTTAATTACACACTGAGAAGAGTTTCAGACTGATGTGATGTGTTACGATCATATCAGACTTCTGTTGGTTCAAACTAATAGTACTAATGTAAAAATAGGCTTGATTTACAGATCAAATGACTAATTCTATTGTGTCCCTTGGCTTGTCTTGCCATCATTGGTGATGCCTTCACTACGATAAACTAAATGCTGGAGAAGCTCAATGGGAGAAGTTTGCCTTCTAACATGCGGCTGTTGTGAAAGGGTCTGGTTAAATCCATAACCAGTACTATAAGTGTTTTGCAGTTGACAGGTACAGTCCACCTTCCACTTCTCTATATGTGGGTTTCATCGTCTTTTATACTGCCTCACATGAGCTGCTAGCAACTGTGCAAACATGCTGTTTCGGGTGCATGTCGGTCTGGTGTGTGGTAATCCACTCATCACTTGTAAAATGTGCAGACCGGGCCAGATTGCCAAGAAATCCACGTTGTATTTTCATTTCACGGTCCTCAAAGAATGAACTCTAATTTCTCCAATCTTTCCCCTAGTGTCCACTAACACTGTTAGACAACTTGCATTTTCTGTCTTAAGACAGAGAAACACTGATGAAGTTCATGTCTTCTGGAAACAGCCTGCAATGTTATAAAGGTTTTATGACTATTTATTGGTGAGGAATGTGGAATATTTTAGTTTAACTGTCCAGTAGTAAATGAAAAACGTTTTTTTATTTATTTAATTGATAAAATATAGCTTGTAAAAATAGAAGTGGGAAGGTGGCATGGAGAAATTCTGTAACTTTACATGTAACCAGATATGCAATTTACAAAAACATGATTTTTCCAAAATTGTGATTTAAAAAAACAAAGAAAATAAACAAATACGAGGCTGAGTTAAAGAAGAATAAAAGTAGATAAAAAATAAGATGAGATTGTACGAGAGATTAATAAATAATTTGTACTCTATAAACCTGACTTAACCTAACTTCAGCTGTTAAAACTCTGCATACCAAACATGAGTACAAGTTTCTCTTTGTCATTTGTGTATTGGTACAATAACTTGCACAGGTTGAGTTCGTATCTCAGTCATTACACTGTACTTAATATCTGAGCCACGCAGTCCAGCAGTCATTTGCAGGCAGGCAAGCTGACTCATTTGCACAAACCCTCTCACAAAAATCCACACAGGGATGCACACACAGAAACCAGAAGCGGACAATCGTTTTATCATGGGGCACAAGTGTTCATTTATAAACTATACCACCCACATATATGCTTCTCCGGTTCATTCTCTGCTTTCCTCCCCTTCCTGTTTTTGCTTCTCTCTTTCTCTTTATTCCTCTCTCATCTCCACTAGAAGTGAAATTACTCTCCAGCCAGCAGCGAGGTCAGAGTGTCTGGCCTCCGTTATTTGTCTTCTCCTCCTCTACAATATGTGTGTGTGTGTGTCCTTTGTGTGTGAATTTACAAAAGTGAGAGAGAGAGAGAGAGAGAAAGAGAGTGTGACCTCGAGCAGCACATGTACAGCAGAATTAGACAGATTCTCCATATTTTCTTTGCAAGTGATACAAAGCAAGAGTGCGCTCAACTTTGACTCTTCAACACAATTAGGGAGTGCGGTCTTAATAAAATGCTGGACAAACACAATACTGCCGCTCACTGATGAGTATTAAAGGGCAAAATAAATACAATTCAACTATAAACTGCAACCCGAGAAAAAGCATCGGCAAATAACATATTTATAAGGAATTACAACATGGATCTGACAATAGTCATAGGAACATTTTACAAGAATTTTGCATCAACGCTACAACATGTTTAAAATTGACAAGAAAAATGCCCATATGGTTCTACAAGAGATTTTGTTTTAAATTCTGAACTTCATTCCAGCAAAAACACACAGTATCCCCTTAGACCAGAGCACTGCACTGGGCACAGTTTAAACAAGGGAACAATGGGAAAGGTAAGCACATCAGCTCCAACTAATATATCTCTCAGATTTTTGGTATATTTATCATCACAGGTAGGAACATCTTTGAAAGACTGATCTTATTACATGGTCACTGGATAAAATACTCAGTGTTTAATGATGAAACGTGTCATTATTTCTTTAGAAAAACAATAAAATGTGGAGGAACATCACATTTTTACACTGCTTTTATGGAATTGTATTTATTTATTGTTTGTTTTTATAGCACACGTACTAAATGATGAATAAACCAATTTTAGGAAATGGTTAAATGAGTTGAAAATTCCAATGCACCAAAATGACTGCTCTAAGCCTTTATAGTATCCAGATGGAGGTTGTTTTTTGTTTTTATTCAGTTCAGTTTAATTCAATTTTATTTATATTGTGCCAAATCATTAGCTTACAATTACACAGAGAAAACCCCAACAGCCACAACACTCCCTATGGGCGGGCACTTGGTGACAGTGGGAAGGAAAAACTCCCTGTTCTGCAGAAGGAAGAAACCTCCAGGCATAGCAGGATGCTTGTGAGGATTCACAAACTAAGTGAAAACCTTTGGGGTTTGTGCTTAAATTCTAAACCAAATATGTGTGACAGCTTGTGAGGTGTTGTGTCTCTGTCCTCCCACAGAGCTCCCTGACCTCTTCTCCTTTTCCCTCCTACCTTTCACCTTCCTTTTCTTTCTATTTTTTTCTGAGCAGTTAGCACATGAATCAGTTATAGTCAGTTATTTTCCCCACTGTATGTTTGCCTTCACATTGGCACGACACTTTGTGTTTCTGCTTGCAAGCACTAGTCTAACACAATAGTGCTTGAAGCTTAACAGCTTTTTATGCTTACGTAAGTGTGACTGTGCATGTGTCTTCCTGCCAAACCCTTCACCTTGTATCCAAATACACCCCTCCTTCTGCCTCTATATTCATCACTATTAGAGATCCATAACACTTCCATTCTGCTGTAGCTCCCTGCCTTCAGCTGAAGAAAGCACTCAGCTTTTTGATCTGCCCAAGCAGCTCAGCTGTGGACGGCTCCCTCATGAATGAATTTTCGCTGAACACCAATGGCACAAGCTGCTTCCTCAGACAAGATGCCCATGTGCTGAGCTGTCATACTGCGGCGTTAAACCATCGCTGTGATAAGTGAGTACTTGAAACGTGGAACCTGAAACGCATCATCGGCTACAGATTTCTTTTTGCCAATGTGCCGTCATGATGCCAGACATGCGTGGTTTTCTAATATGCAAACTGTCAACGTGTTAAAATCTCATTTGTTTCTTTTGTTTGTCGAGTAGTTGTCAGATGAAACAATGCTTCCATGACACTGATCGCATTGGAAAACTAACAGATTAACTTTTATCAACTGGAAGTTTCAGGAAGGCTTCGCTGATATACAATGGACTTGGCACACGAAGTTTCAGCATCTGCTTCAGGGTGATCCTGAACTATTAACCACTGGAAAGATTGCCATGAGATATCCTTTAGACTAGTGGGGGATCTCAAAAAGTGATCTAGCTTACCATGTCAAGAAAAGCCTTCATGCCTGTGCTCCACTTCTTCACCTCAGCTTCATGAAATTTGGTGGGATAATTTCTGGGATAACATATCTCCACCACTTATATTCCTAATGATTTAGGAATCCTCTGACCTTTCCTCTAGTCACGCTCTGATGAGACTTAACTTTCTTTGTTTGGACATTAATGACTAAAAAACACAAATAAAATGCAATTTTCTGAGTCAAATTACCAGGCCTGAGAAGAAACCCTCTGCAGACAACATAGGCATCTTTAGGTTTTAAGAAAACTTTGGAAAACATTTATAATCTGTTTTATAAGTTTAATAATTCACAACATTTTGCAAATTTTTCTAGACCTAAAAAAATAAAATTATAAGTTTTTAAAAACAAGCTGAGTTAGTGCCAGCAAAACTACCACTTTCATTAAACTATGTCCCAAATCTTAAGTTTTGTTTTACTACAGTCAAAGAAAAAACTACATTTTCAAGCAAAATAATTTTTTATATTAGACTCAATTCAATTTTATTTACAAAGCACCTAATCACGTCAGCCATTGCGCCTCAAGGTGTTTTTTATTGCCCAGTATTATTGCCCTACAATAATACAGAGAAAACTCCAACAATAAGACCAGCTATAAGCAAACACTTGGCGACAGTGGGACAATAAAACAATCTTTTAACAGGAAGATACGTTTGGCAGAACCGAGCTCAGGGAGGGGCGGCCATCCCGCTTCAACTGGTTACGAGTGAGGCGAATTAAAATTGTACAATGCAAGAGAGCATGTTAAAGCTGTAAGCCAAGGTGTTCAGGAAGAATGGTCCAAATACTCTCCAGCTGCTTGGCTTATGCCCTCATCATTTATAGACCACTAAATTAAGCTAAACAAGGAAAAAGAAGTAGTGAGCTATGAGAGAAAGTGATTATTGCCTTATTTTATTTTTAAAAGTTGATCACAAACTCCAATTCACTGAAATCCTCCTTAGTGCGTCTTTCATTTTCCTTCTACACAGAGCCTTAGAGAAAAATGTTGTTATCTAACCACAGCCAAACTGTTACAGACACCTTAATAACATTCATTTTGTTCCACAATTTTGCCTGGGGGGGGGGGGGGGGGGGGGGGGGGGGGTGTGACGC
>VURO01046287.1:0-17272 GCA_015108175.1 Pelvicachromis taeniatus | reverse complement strand
GTTACCTAGGGAACAAATAAATACAGCTTTGTTCAGGAGTTGATGCTTATTTCACAAAATATTATGACACTGTCTCGGGTTATAAAGATTATTCCATAACCAAAACACCGCGGCTTCAATCACAGCACCATCTGTCTTTCACGGCACATTTTAGCATCAAATCAAACGCTGACATGCTCACTGAGTGTAACAGCGCGTCAGCTGACTGCCTGCAGTGTAGAATGAAGGATGTAAAGTGTAAATGTCAGAGCGCTCTAACCTGCCGCTCTCCCAGCTCTCTCTTTAGTCTGTTCTGCCACTGCAGCGCCTGCATCACGATCGCTTCCCACCTTCTCTCCAGGTTGATAGACAGCAGCTGCAGGGCCTCTCTGTGCTGCTCCGCATCTGGGCCCACCTCAGCCATGGGGCCCGACTGTTTTAGGGTTGGGATTAGATCGATTTATTGTCAGAATTGACAACAGCATTTATTCTTTTCAAGGTTTCAAAAGTATAAAAATTATAAATATAAAATTGAACATTTCTAAAGTATATTTTGCGAGTTTATAACTTGTGTCTTTTGCTGGCGAGGTGAATTCACAATTCTTTTACTTTGGCAGTCAACTTTGCTGTCATCTAAGTTGTGTTTTCCTTTACCCACCTGGCTCTGTTGTAGCAGCTTCTGGCAGAGTTTCAGAACAGAGGAGACTCCACGCCGTCGGGATTGAATGTCCGAACACAGGGGCTGGATGTTAACATGGAAGAGAAAGACGAGGAGAGGGAAGGGAGGTCAGAAAAAGCAACTATTTCCACAACAACAATAAATGCTGAGCATTAGCTCTTTACTTCAAACTTCTTGTAGATGTCGGAAAATCACATGAAGGTACAAGAAGTAAGTGTAAAAACTACAAATCAGTGCATCTGTAACTGTGAATCTTATCAAAGAGGAAAGAAAAGATTTGGAAAGAAAACTTCAAGCAGTCAGCAGCAAAACTGGGTGTGAGTTGTTGTTTTGTCTTCCAAAGAGACAACGACCCAAAACGTATACTGCTCCTGGTGAAGGACTACTTCCAGAGACCAAAGTGAACTTTCTTGACTGGCTTGCAGAAAGCTCTGACGTGATTGCTATTCGAATTCTTTCGGGCGATCTGAAGACCAAGGTCTGTGCCAGACGACCATCAAATCAAGAGGTGCTTAGCATTGACTGCAGGCTGTCATCAGCAAAAAGGACTTTATCATAATTATAAAATTTGTCTGGTTTTTACAAATTAAAATAAAAATAATTAGTGAAATTATTTACTTTTTCTATGCAAATTAAAAATATTATAAGCATCCAAAATAAAACTAGTGTGTTTGATAAAGCTGTGTTAAAAATGCCTTGCTCTGCTTAACATCGCATTTGACCAAGTAAAGAACAATGTGCATGGGAGAACCCTCTTAATTCTTAGATCTCTTTCCCACCATAGAGATCTGCAAGATAGTGTGGTTTCTACAATTGGGACATACTTTTCTTTCACATTAGCTCCCCATTTAAAAAATTAAATTCACACTTAAAACCTTGAATCAGTTTGATTTTTGGGATACAAAAAAGGTTTTGTTAGTACTTCTTACTTTACTGTTATATGTGTATATGCTTAAAAGTATTTCAAGAAGCACATAAAGTACAATTTATGTGCTTCAACAAGGCTCAACTCAATTTGCAATGACAGTTTTCATATTCTGCAAAGGATAATCAGCTGTACTTACAGTTATTCTGGTTTAAATGATCACAAACTGTTGGTTTCTTTTACAGACTTGCTGCCATTGCTCCTGATCCCTCCATCTTTGTTGTACAATGTTACCAATGTCCCAGATTTTCATTATTAATAACATAGGGAGAAATTATTGTCACAATTATGACCACCTGAAAATATCACCTCAAACATTAAATAAACCAGAATTATTCATTTCTCTAACAATAAAAGATCGAGCAAGAAGACCTACACTCTCTGCACTTCACTGTAGTTAAATTCTGGTCATTCATTACAGTTTATTAGCATAAAGTCAAATTCAGCACACAGATCCTTGATCAGCAGCAACAGTGCATAAAATAAATGACAACAGCCAATATTCCCCCTCTCTGCTTCCCTCCCGGCTTCTGTCTAATAAATGCAAAAAAAGAGAAAAAAAAGAAACAAGGATTGGCAGTGCCTATTATAAATCACTATATGCTGATGAGTTTTCACACTCAAAGGTCAGTGTGTGTGTGTGTTTGCATGTTTCAGTGTTTACTCATGCAGGCTTGTGCATAAAGTTTGTGTAGCAGTGGGTGTATGTGCAAACATATGCATATATTTGTGTGTGTGTGTGTGAGACAGAGAATAGAGGGGACAGCCTTACTCCTCTGCGGCAGGGACCAAGCACGTCCAAGCCCCAAACTATTTATGCTAATCCTGCCTGCTCGCTGAAAAGCACTTCCTTTACATTTTCTTTACATTTTTCCAATAAATATTAAACACTATTACAATGAAATGGAATTCTCTCTCCCTCTAACTCTCTCTCGCTCTCTCTTTCTTGCGTGCGCACACATTCACACTTTGCCTCACACACACTCAACACTTCTTCTCCTGTCTTTCATCTCCTCTTTCCCGCTCTCTTCAGTTTAGCATATTTGTGGCTTGCCTGGTTGTCTAAACAGAAGATGGGGATGCAGAATACAGCAGACAGGATCAAGAGGACAAGCCAAGTGTGTGTTCGCATGTGTGTGTGTGTGTGTGTGTGTGTGGGGTGGCAGATAAATTTATTCCAAACAGGAGGTGTGTATTACATTGAGGGAGGTGGCTCTAAACAATGAAACGACCGAGTGATACTTGTTCTGTGCCAAATAAGTGCAGCAGACAGCATGGCGGAAGCACGGGAAGATGTATTAAACTAGATTGAGGCTGGAACAATACTCTATAAACCAAACACGCTGATTGAGAAATGTTTTCAAAATGCATGTGAAAAACTTCTCCATATCACTCATTGGGCAGTGAAGAGCAGTCAGATGTGAGGTGTTTTTGCTTATCCATTTGCTTCAGTTGTGATCCGAGATCTTTGTGCTCCACAGAAAAGCAGCTGTGCGCTCCCTGATGGACTACGACAGGTGAACAACTGATTGCCATCCACAAACAAACTTAACAGGCTAACAGACCCATTTTTGAGCTGTCTACTCGACCATGTCTTGTGAGCTCATCTGCTTCAATACTTAATCAATACAGTCATGTACAAAGACAATGTAATGATTCACTCTATATCCCAATGTAACTGTGCCCTAAGATCTAATAATAGACTTTAAATCTAGTTTTTTTATTAGGTTTCTGATAAGTGTCTAGTGCATAGCAGTACCACGGATAAACCATTGTAGTACAGACCAGAGATTTTCAACTAGGGAAACAAATGCCTGTGGTATAGGAAAAGTGTGACTTCATTATTCAATAAAAATGATATTAAAAACGATTAACTGCTGACATATCAGGCCAAGTCTAAGACTCAGTAGCTAAACATAACCGATTAACAGCTGAAATATAGCTGCTAGCCAAAATTATGAATAGGAAATTATAAATACGTTTTGTAAAAGCACCATTTCAAATCCCAGTGGGTTTTCTGCTTTGTCATCTCAGATCTGACTAAAACTTAGCAAATATGTCACGTTGTAACCCAAAACTAAAAATATATTGTACTGTCTAATCTGAATAGAAGCAAATTCTGGAGAACTTTAATGAAAAGAAAATAATTTGGTTAAATCTATGCAAATATTTCATTTTCGAGAACCACGTTGTAACCATGCACATTGTCCTTAAAAACTGAACAATGTTGCATTTTCATATATAATGCACCCCATAATGTTTGGAAAAAGACACACTTTGTTCCCCCCTCTGCCTCTCAGTGTAAAATTCTAAATAAAAAATTCAGACCTGATTAAACTTCAAATTCATTTGCATACATTTCAGCTGCACCATGTAAAAATTTGAACCCTTTTTATACCTTGTTCCCCTCATTTCAAGGCACCACTTGGTAGAAATAGTAGATAGAGTACGTCTCGAAAATGAAAAATATGCAATTACTTACCGATTATAAATAGGGTATCACCAGGAAACTGACGCTTGCTCTGAATGTGTGTTTTTTTAGAGAAACTGGAAGGTGCTGAGCAGAAAATGTTCTTAAAATGCAATAATATGAGATGAAATGACCTGTTTAACAATAGAGTTGATAGCTCACAGATAAATAGTTGCAACTGTTAGCTAACAGTTGCTAAGTATAAAGAAATAAAGGGAATTTACTTTTTTCTCTATAATAAAACACCTTTAAAAACACATTAACATGGATATGAGCAGTATACCAACAGTTGCATTACTTGTGGAAGTCACAAGAGTTATGCTTGCAGATTGGTAAGCTTTACAGAGCAAAACTCTGTTCTTTGTGAATTCATTTCCATACAGAAAGGAAAAAAAGAGGGATTCCTAAGTTTCTATTGTTTCTGCACTGCTGGTTTTTATGCACTGATCCCTCCCTCTCACTCTCTTTTTCTCTGGACCGGTCTAGCCTGGCTGGGCCTGTATTGACTCAGAGGGCTCTACAGACACAGTTGGACAAATATTTGCTAAAAAGCTTTTCTTCGAAAATACATGGGAAGCCGTAGAGTGGCTGCGGAGAAAGAGATGGAGAATGTAGAGGGGAGGTTGAGATGGACAGAAAAGCCAAAAGCAAGTGTGAGATAGGTCGATAAAGAGGAGAAGGCGAAAATGAGGGTAATGTGCAATAGCGTGAAGACTGAGAGAAAAGACTAGTGAGACTAGAGAGGGAATAGAAAATCGTAAACAATCGTAAACAAAGACAGGAAATTTGCTCATTTGGGAAATGATGACGCTACAGAATGAAAAATGGCAACCACCAGTGCTACCCCTCAGCCTTTTAGTAGACACATCTATGGTATCAATTTCAAAATCCTTCTTTGCCTTTTTTTCAAGTTATCACATTCACAAGATTTTCAGAAAACTTACTCTGACCTTGAGGTCGAGGTCACTGAGATTCAAACTCATCCAAGATTTTTGGTAGATGCACCAATGGTATCAAGTTAAAAATCCTACATCGCCACGTTTTTAAGTTTTCACATGATTTTCAGAAAACCTGATGGTGGCCCTCTGACCTTTAGGTGAAGGTCAGTGAGATTTGAACTCATCCGAGATTTTTAGCTGATGAACCTATGGCATTAATTTGAAAATCCTATGTGACTTCCTTCTTCAGTGATCGCAGTCACAGGACTTTCAGAAAACTTGACCTCTGACCTGAAGTCACTGAGATTATAGTAGAGACACCTGTAGTATCAACTTGAAGCTCCTACATCGCTTCGTTCTCCAATTGTCCCATTCGCATAAAACTTTATGATTCTGTTGATCTGCTTGTATCACAAGTTAGACCAGATAATCAATGTTGAGTGTGTGCAGACTTTTAATGACAAGTGTGAAGCTGCTAGGATGTGAGTTCAAATGTTCACAGCAACGCTGGCCTGCTAAAACAGTTCTCCACTTTACGGCACAGAGAGGTAAACTAGTTTACCTAAACTGGTAATGAAGCTTCAAACTTTCACAACACACTATATTATAATCAAAACAAAAGCCTTTAGTCAGTTTACAAATACATGTTGAAGGACATAGGGTGTCAAACATAAGGCCCTGGGGGGCCGAATTGGCCCGGCAAAGAGTCCTGGTAATTCTGGTAATGTAAAATTGCCTAAAGAAATCTCTTCCAGTTGAGTTATTTGTCCTATAAATAGGAATATGCACTATAATTTGTTTAACATACACCAAACATGTTGGGTGTGAACGCATCCTAAGTATCAGGGAATCTTACTTGTGGGTGAGTGTAAGATGACGTGAGAGATCTACTGATGTAAACTAGCACAGTGTCAGTACAGTGCTGGCACTGCATGAGACTGTTATAGTTCAAATGGAGCAGAAGTTTGAGAAAAGAGAAGCTCTTGATTTAATGAGTACTTCACCAACACAAGACCTAATCAGAAATGAGAAAACAGAGATTTGAAAATAAGTGGACTAAATTAGTGTCCTTGGCGAGGCTTCTGGCTCGTCCATGTTGCCAACGAGAAGAATTCGAAAGGAGGTTTCAGAGGAACCCCTAAGTCCTTCGTGTTGAACAAGTTGTGGTCCTTCAGCATCTGATCAGGAATTCTCCATTTCACAGCCTCCTCCAGTGTCACACCAAGAGAAGCTGTTAATGGCTTGTGTAGATCTCTCTCCAGATTGTCATATTCAAAGCTGACCAGCAGAAGAGACACTCAAAAGACAAATGATTTCGCTATCTCCTCATTTGCTTTCTCTCTGTCTCTCTCTCCCCCCCTTCGTGTATCTCTGTCTGTCACTCAACATTTTCTTTCAGGAAGAGTGACCGGCTCACGATAAACAAAAGGAGAAGGATCTGCTCTCCTCTTTCTATAATTCCCCCTTCACCCTCTTTCTCTCTCACTCCCTTACCCTCCTTCTTGGCTTTCTCAAGCTTGATCTCTCACTCTCCCCTACTCCATCCTGCTCTATCTCTCTCATTCTTTAAATCTCCTTCTCCTAAAAACAAAATCCTCTTAACTCTCCGCCACCTCCTCATCTCCACAATCTAATTACCAAGACCTGCCGTGAGGAGAGGGATGCAGGGAGGTGTGAGAGAGGGAGAAAAAGCGAAAGACAGAGAGAGGAGAGCGGAGGTTGTTACTGTGGTTGCTATGTCAGTGTTTTGTCACGAGTGGAAAGCACTTTGAAACAGGGGACATGAGAACAGAAGTGGGTAAGATGTGTCATTTTCTGATTATAGTGTCTTTAGCATGCCATAATTATTGGATTAAAATAAACAGGATTCATTATTGTTGGGGCTGCTTTTCCACCAAATCCTTTTCTGGTATTTCACAAATGAAGGTTACACCTAAAAAAAAAAATAACTTCAGAACAATAAGCAACAGAATTGAACCTATATAAACAATTCATCCACTATCTATCAGAAGACCTGCTTTGAATACTAGACAGTAAATGTAATGCCACATTTAACAGTGCCTTTCAGTACTTGAGCTTTTTTTTGTATTTTGTTTCGGTATAACAAAAAAGTACAACAGCATGACAAATACGGAGGGACGGAAGAGATAAACTGTGATGTGAACACTGAGAAACATTAATAAAACTTGAACTTGTCAAACTCCCTGGATCATTTCTCATCGACACCTGAAGAAACGAGCACCAGTTAGAAAAAACGAAGGAAAGAAAACAAAGTCAGATAGCCATGGAGAGGGTAACTAGAAAAAGACAAAACACAAAAAAGAAAGACCGCTACATAAAGGCGTAACGAAGAAAAAAACACACGAGAGACCCGACAACGAGGAAAGCAGACAAGGGCAAACTGGAAAGGATTCGGAGACAGGAATGAAGAGAGAGATGCACAGAGAGAGGGAAGGAGAATTTTGGCTGCTTGCGTGGTGACCCAGCGGATATTTCAATCAATTACCATTAATTAGAAATCTCTGATTAATTCTATTTGTTGATTAAGTCAATTAAAACCACAAGCACTCGTTATCGCACAACGAGCCTAATGAATTCCTGTCGACAATTTGTTCCCACACACATATTCCCTCTGCTGCTGCTAATACCGCCTAAAGCTACCCAAACTTTGTTGTTTGCATACTCTTTCCCATCTTTCTCCTCTTTTCTCTCCTCATCTGACATTTGTCTTCTTCTTTCTCATCATCTTCTTTGTCTCTCTTCATCTTTGTTACAGCTGTATTTCGTCTATATGTCTAATTGGATTTATACAAAGACAAAAGTTACAGTACAAGCACACTCGGCTGCGTCGGTTTGTTTAAGAGCACCTTGACAGACGTCATTATGCAGAAAAACTGTCCTTCAGGGTTTGGAGGATGAAAATGCTCCTTGCCAAGCCTTGTCCTCTAAACTCAAGGATAGGGAAACGTCTATCCTGGTGTGTTGGTGGGGACAGTTCAAAAAGACCGGAGAATCACTGTAAACGATTGCACAACAAATCAACAATCTTGCTAGATTTTTTTACGAGAGGCAATAACACTGTTGCCTCACAGCAAGAAGGTCCTGAGTTCAATTCCACCATCAGGCCGGGGTCTTTCTGTGTGGAGTTTGCATGTTCTCCCCGTGTTTGCGTGGGTTCTCCCCGGGTACTCCGGCTTCCTCCCACTGTCCAAAGACATGCGGTTAGTAGGGATTGGTTAATTGGAAACTCTAAATTGCCCATAGGTGTGAATGCGGGAGTGACTGTGAGTGCGACTGGTCGTCTGTCTATGTGTGTTAGCCCTGCGACAGACTGGCGACCTGTCCAGGGTGTACCCCGCCTCTCGCCTCAAGACAGCTGGGATAGGCTCCAGCGCCCCCCGCGACCCTGAAAAGGATAAGCGACTGAGAATGGATGGATGGACCAATGGGCAGCATTAACATCACGTAGTTTTTCTGCAAGCTTCATGAATTGGTTTAGAGTGGGCAATGTTTCAGTTTAGTTGGATCAGCTCCCTCGTCTCTTTCCTCCCGAAGTACAAGATGTCAAAATTGTAACAAAATGTTAAAAATGGCCAAAGAATAAATTTTTTAAGGCAATATTTGACATTTTATTTGATTGTGCAATGGCTGCAATCAGAAAGGGATAAAACATATCAGGTCCACTGATGAATATTAGCAGACAATATTTAAATATAAAAACTTGTTGTTTCCAGTGACGTACAACATCACTCCCAATGTCGTTAAAGTTAACCCAAACTAAACTAAAAACTAGACGTGAAAAACATTTTAGTTAACAAAAAGCACAGAAACATGTGAAGCGGCCACAGTCACCATAGTTTTTTATTTTCTAATTCGTTTTTATTTTGAGTTCGTTTGGCATTTCTTTGCAGGCTTGCCACAAGATATATTCATACTTTGAAATTTTGTTGAGGGATTCTATAATTATGACAGAATCAGCCTGTCTATAAAATATTTATATCGATACATGTTTGCAGCAAATACAACACAAGTTGTGCACATCAAACAAGCCAGACAGACAGTGATGATTATTCCTGACTTGTGTATCTGAGCACAAAAGCTAAAAACAATTAATTTATTGTACTGCTAATGTTCTTATATAAAATGCAAAATCGAAATTTAAAGCTGCTTTGAATGTGCAACGCTTCCATGTGCTGACAGGTAGCAGACAATCAACAGTTATTAGTGTTTAACTTGGTCTTTATAATCACTTGTACAAAGAGCACTCCCTGTCCCGACAGAATACGATATTTTTCAACGATGTGGTCAGGAGAATATTAACAGCTGATACCGATCTCAGATATTTTCTATATTGTTTCTTGAGATTGTGCAATCAAAGCTTCGTCATCATCATGCAACCTCTAGACCTGATGTAAACAAAGGGCTGTTATGATGTAACTGTGAGAGTGATGCACTGTCCTCCTTGAAACAAATTTAAGGTTTCAACAGAAAACCCACAAGCTGAATATTAAGTAGGAAAACCTTAAATTTATGGAATTCATATTAGTGTCATATAGTATAGACACCAATTTTTTGGCACCAATTTTTGGCACCAAAATTTTTGGCTTCGTTTGTTTGCTCACATTCCCAAAGACCCAGCCCAACTCCCATAAAACGCAGCCCAGTACAATCAGATCTGTATGGAGAAACATGCTGTGTCTGGTTACTGGAAAGGCTTTGTAACCTGAATTAAAGGTTTACAGGCACCTAACTGTTTTCATGTTTCCGACTACTACTCAGTGAACTGTGTGATTGTCTTTCCTTCAAACACATGTAAAGTTGCTTAACTAATATGCACTGTATCGCCTTGTAAGATTTCTCCAAATGGGTCACACCACATTATGGAAAGAAACTCGATGTAATACTTCCAGTGACCCAGAATCCATCTGTTTCAGGCTTGCTGTTTTTTAGCAGCACATGTAAATGGGCTCTGAAAGACAGCAGGATTCATTAAGGGCTTTTAGAGCAATTCACTGAAAATGGAAGCAGACAATAAAGTAAAACGTACCTCTCCCACTCACTTTACCGCTGTGTATGTCAAAAACCTGGAAACCCACGTGCATTAAAATATTAAATTAATACCCACTGACAATGTGAGAGCTTGACTCCAAAGTTTGGGTTTTAACTTTGACATTTCTCTTGGTAAGGACAGAGATCAAAGGCCAGATAGTTGTGTGATTTCATATTACTCACATCCAAGGAGAGTGATTAGATTTGCAGAGATTACTACTTACAGTTCACCAGTGTCCATCACTGTTTTTGATAATCATAACCATTACAAGTAATAAAAAACATATTAAAAATAAAAAGTTTAAGAAGAGTTCAAGTGTATGCAACGTGCAAATCTATTTGCCTGTGTGTGCGTGTGCGTGTGCGTGTGTGTCTTTTGAGTCTTATCAGATCTTAGCGTGCTAAAATGTGCTCAGGATGATGCCAGCTGAGGTTGGAAGTGCGGAGCTACGGGGCTAAAAAAGTGAAAGCATTGCACAGTTGATGTAAACTGCAGCTCCTTTACTGCTTTCTTCAAATGTGAATGCATTAAAATGCGCATATTTCACTATGAAAATAACAACTTTACAGCCTGATATAAACTAGTACTGTAGCTAATTGATCCATACATAACAACTGCATTGGGAGATTCAATCTAATTTGGTCTTATTAAAACGAAAAATGAGAACGTCTAAATCAACTGGAATTCTCAACAGCGTTATCCTGGTGACTTTTTAAGCATTTTTAATGGAATTGTCTGACAAACAATATGATGAGCTGGGCGCTACACCTCATCCAGATCACAGGACTTCTAGTATTTTCTGTAGTTATTCTCAGCATTTCTTTTTGCACTTATATAGTTTATGGATGCAGCTTTTAGATTAGATTTAGATTAATTATTGTCCTTTCAGAAATTCCACTTGTGCCTTGCAGCAACTGTCAGACAGATATAACCACAATAAACATATCTCAATTACAGACTTTAATGACACTAACAACAAGAACGTGCCACAGAAACACGACCAAAACTCCAATAAAACTATGTGCATGTGACACACCTATCATATCACATCATATCATATATCAGCTGGATTTGTTCAACAGAGTTACACCACAAGATAGAAAAAGATCTCTTCACGGCTTGTGACTCTCAAAGTTGAGTCATACTGCATTGTTGCTGACCTGCAATCTTACTGTCCATGTGTGACAATCCTACTGAGTTTGTTCTTACTGACTACTGAAAGTGAAAAATACCAGGCAATAAAACAAAAAGTTGGAATACTTTCTACAGATGAACGATAAAAATGCACAGTGTACTGTACGCTTAGCCACATCAAACTGTCTCAGCTTCTGCATCAAGTATTAACATTGTAATCACTTGTCATAAATGACAGTGGTATTTGAGTTCCAAGTCAGGGTTTCATCAATTACTGAATCTAAATATTCATGTTGATTTACAACATCAGTATAGTCCCCACCCAACACTTCCACCACTACATCAAAAAATGTTTCTTGGTTACCTTTGTGTTCAATTTAAGAAAACTAGCATCACACCAAGTAATAAACTTATCCAGATACGTGGGATACTTTGTCTCATCTTCTGTGATCAAACCAACAATCTCTGAAAGGAATTTTAACAAAGACATAATTAAAGACGCCAGATGAATTAGTCTCACTGTCATCAGTATACAGAGTAAACTAAGCTGGAGATATGACACCCACCTGTGGTAATGGTGGATGACAGTGTGTTAGCACTGTAATCTGCCAGTCACGAACAACTAAACCCTTTAGATGTTGGTGATTTCTAACCTAGCTAGCACTGGTTTATCACCTTCTCTTCCAACATACATGGTCATTCAATGCTTTATAGAACCCCAACACGGAAGTAGCCAAAAGACTAATACTGAGGCTGTGAAATGAACAACACTATCACTGTACCTCATTGTGGGGAGGCAGTTTTGAGAAAGTTGACAGATGTTTGTCTGGACAGATTTCATTCATCACAAGAAAGTCTCTAGTTTAAAAACTGTAATTAGTAAATGGTTAGATTGGTCTGCTGGACAGAATATTGGATTATAAATGAAGTCTTTATTTTAATTGGCTGGATCACAAATAGAGGCTTTAAATAATCAGTAATTCTTTGGCAGTATTCATGCTCACATGCTCAAATCAACATGTTTTTATTATTCTGAGTGCAGGCAGTCTTCTCTATCTGTACATACAGATATGTTTGCAAGCTGCTAAAAACATGATGACAAAAATGGTATGTAGTCTAATTCTGAAAGTCCCAATAAATGGCAAGCCTACCTACAACATGCAGTAACTCTGACATGAGGTTGGTGATAAAATATTGAGTGAGTGGTTGATTAAAGGAGAGTTTTAAAAAACACCTCTGTGACAGAAAGCTCTGGAGGCTTCATGTGAAAGTCAAAATGGATTACTGCTGACATCATCAGGTCTTATTATTGTAAGTTATTATCTGAAGTCCTTTTGCCCGCTCGACATGCAGCGACATTTTAGGGATGAAAGCTTTACTCTTAAAATATTCAGCAGCAGTAAACAAATAGAGGATATATGAAGTCTTTGTGAGTGAAAGCATTTACTGTTCTCACTAATGCAGCAGGGAGAACGCACCGCGGCCAGTTAAAACGTTTCTATCAATAAAATCCAATCTGCTTCTGTCTCTCTGTATTTCCCTGTATATTCATCTATTCAACTTTCTCTTTTTCTTCCTTTCTTTCTGCATCTCACTTTAGATGCTGTTCTGTCCTTCTGTGCTAGTGTAACACACACTTTTTCTTCCTCTGTTTCTCCCTCCTCTCTAGTCATTTCTTTTATTTTTTTCCACCTGACCACTGAGTTGTTCCAGTGTTCTCTTTTCTTCCTCATCCTGAACTTTTATCTTTCCCACCTTTGCCTTTCACCCTGTCCTTATCTTTATGCACTTTTATTTGCTGCTGTTTTAGCAGATTTAAATTGGTTTGCCTCGTGCCTCTGTCTCTTTGTGGAGCCCTTTCAGCTTTTTGTCATGAAATAAAGATTGAAGGATGGAGTCAGTTAAACATCTGAATATTAGAAGGCATGTTAGACTTAAATGGTCACGGGAGTGATTCTTATATAGCTGCTTCCAACTTGGGGTACAGAACCTTTCCCATTTAAGCATGCAGACTGGAGCAGCCAGGGATCGAACCACCAACCTTCAAACCTTCCTACCTTCTGAGCTACATTCTCTCCTGAAAAACACCAGTAAACAGGAAATGTGGTAAAAGCACTCAAAACACAATGGAAGTTGAATAGAATACTATCTCTATGCAATCCTTCCTTGTTTTGCTTTTTTACTGTCACGTTATTGTCTTCAAAAAATATGAGTGGAGAGTGACGATCCACAATGTCTGTGAGCTTCAGTAAACCCTGCAGACTCAAAGTATTCCACAATGCCTCACAAAAAGTAGTGTAAACCATGAACTGTGCTGAAGGGACCAGAAAAACAGATCTGAACATAAACTGCTGCAAGGTATTTATATTTATTCATGTGTACAATGTGTACAAAAATTCAAGTTGCTATTTATCTATTCAGCAGCCAGTGTTGAGCTGTCATTTTTTGGTTGTTCGACAGCAGTGATGTGATCAACATTACTAGTGTCCGAAAGTGTCCCTGACATTCAGCGATCAGACACATCTAAGTTCTTTAATTTGTAGTAATTACTGACTGCCTTATTTTAAATACAACCTGCTTTTCAAGGTCCGCTCAGCTGTATAATGTGGCACGTGGCATTCTTACAGATAAATTAATATGATCAACCTAGTTGGGGTGGCTGTGGCTCAGGTGGTAGAGCAGGTCACCAAGTACGTGTGCCAAGTATCATTGGACAAAAGGCGAACCCCATGGTGCTCTCTAAGGCATCTATTGGAGTGTGAATGTGTGTGAATGTTAGATAGGAAGCTCTTAGAAACAGCGTAGAAGAAAATGCTTGCACGAATGGGTGTAAATGGTTGAATGTACAAGTTGTGTAAAGCGCTTTGAGTGCGCAGATAGAGTAGAAAAGCGCTATATAAGAACCAGTCCATTTACCATTTATGAAGTTCAAACTCTACATGACAATAAAATGTGTCAACTAATCTCCTGTTCTTTTCTTTCTCTGTCTCCATTACCCTTCACTGGCTCTTCTTCGCTATGGCCATCATCGCCTCATTTTCAGTTTATTTCTTGATGGTTTTCACAGCGGCTAAATGATAACTGTCTTCTCCTTTGTGATGGCCATGATTTTCTCTCTCATCCTTCTTCCTTTTGTTGCTGACCGCTGTTGTCTCTCTTTCTCTCTCGCTCTCTTGCTTTCCTCACGTTTCTGGTGTCTCTCTGCATCCTTTTGTCTTCAGAGCTTTCTTCTGCTTCTGTCTCTGTGCTGGTTTTTGATTCTCCCTCTGTCTCGATTCCTTTAGCTGATGAAAGAGCCGAGTGTTTTCTTCTCCTCCTGAGCAGATGAAGATGAAAGTCTGATCTGTTTGTTGATGCTGTTACCGTGGTAACATCTCACCTGTTTGCTCGCCTTCAACCCCTAACGAGCAACTCTTAACGAGAAAACACCTCTTCAAAACATCAACAAGCGCACGAATCAAACACACACGTACTGAACCGAGACATAAACACAAACAGAACTGCAACTAACACACAGAGACAGGTATAATCAAAAGACACACAAACACACAGCAGCTTGTGTTCTTGGCAGGGAGTCGGTGGATCTTTAATCCTCATCATGCAGCAGGTATCGATATCAGAGCCTCGCTGTCACCTTCTATTAGCTGCCTGAGAGACACTGAGGGAGGGGAGGTGGGCTATACATGTTATGGAGAGAGGTGTACATAAAAATATACAACCAAAGGATGGATACATTTAAGTGATTCAGTGAGTAATTAATTCAGGCCTCAAAACCCTCTCGATTTCAGACATTTAATCGACCAAATAAGCCAATGTTTGAAGGGAAAAAATTGCATCTGGGCAAGACAAATTATAAAAGAAAACTTTGCGAGATCTTTCAAGAATGGTCGTTCACATGCGCATTGGTCCTTCCATGATGCCACCAAGGTAGCTCACAATATGGGCACTTTTAAGGAAAAAGTCATGTTGTCAGTACAAAAAATGGCACAAAGAAACATACTTTTAAATAGATTTATAAAGCATTACTGTGACTCTTTATTTGTTGTAGTCCTGCAACAGCAGCAGTGCTGGAAAAGAAGCAAAAAGTAAAGAATTTTCAGCTAATTTTTTTTGAATTTTAAGCATTATAAATATATAAGTAAGTATTTCTGTTTAGGTCTTTGGAGTTATTTTAGTTTCATAAATTATTTTGATTGATCAAAATGAACTACTTGGAGGTTCTGCTGTTCGCAGTATGTAAAACAATCTGTTTAAGAACAAAATCTCTGCCTGCCTTTGAAGCATTTCCCAGCATCGTAACCACCAAGAGTCATTTTTACTGTGAAGCAATGTCTCATTAACCCTCTGAGATCTAAGTTGTCAACCCTATCTCTAACTCATGGCAATAAGAACATATATTTTTTTGTTATTAAAAAGTTCTCCCAAGTCATTGCAAACAGAAAGCAATCATTCTTAATAACACATAGCAAAAAAGCTGGAATGCAGTAAACATGTTGGTATTAAAGTATTTCTATGCAGCAATAATATGCAGAATTTTTAGCTTGTTAAGACAATTCATTGCTGTCAGGCATCTAAATGCCTCCAAACTTGACAAAAAGCTGAAACAGTCAGACAGAACTAGCCACATAACAGATGGTACGGGCCCAACAGAGGCCTGACCTCAACATCGTGCAATCAGCCTGGGATTCAGAAGACAGCCTAAATCCACAGAACTGCAGAAAGTTCTTTTCTAACTGTATACTTGTTGAAAGAGTTACTGATCATATGCCTGTAAAACCTGTAAAGTAGGAATGTTGTAAAAGATACCAAGAAAAAAATCTGAAGTTCACATTGTGTACGAAAATGCTAAAATTCAGCAGTGTGAGGTTTTCAGATGGAGTTGGAATCTTCACCCTGGCTGCCATGTATAGGTTTACTGCCAGTTTTTTGCTCTGGCAATGAGACTACTTGCGACTGCCACAAAATATCAGGACTTGATAAACCCAAACTGGGTACTCGGGGCAAAACTGAACTGCATACTGCTCCAGAGATCCGTGACGGTCTGGAGTCGTGGGGAAGTTGCCAGATTTGCCAAGTTTGTAATCCAGTCTTGTATGGAGTTGTCATTTAATTATTTCTATATAATTTCTATATAATAAAGAACTGTGTTCTGGTTTAGAATAAGTCGAGTATAGGTGGATATGTGTGAGTATAAATGGGGTATGGATCATAAGTCTTTGAAAGGGAGAGGAAGGATGGACTTATATTGTGAGTGAGTGAGTGAGTGAGTGAGTGAGTGAGTGAGTGAGTGAGTGAGTGAGTGAGTGAGTGAGTGAGTGTTGTGGGGGGTTAAATTGGGAAGAGGAAAGAAAGCTGAAAATAGAAATGGCCCAACGAGGAGGGTGGGAGGGCCGTAGGCCAAAGAGCATGATTAGAAGGGTCTGTGGGGGGACGAGGGGTCCATGGGTAACAGTAGGGGAGGACAGGTTCATCTACTATCGACGGCAGGGGAGAGAGAGAGCAGCTGAACAGATAGCAGCACAAGGAGAAAGAAAGAGATGCGGTAAGGACTACAGAAAAAGAGAAAATGACAGGCAGACACAAGGAACAAGGGGAGACAGGAAAAGCCAGAAAAAAGGACAGTTGAGAGAGAGAGATAAGGAAAAAAGAGATGTAAATGGAAATAGAGACAGGTAGGGAGATAAGGCACAGAGGAGGTTCACTTCAGAGGAACGAGTTAAACACTCACACCCGTATCCACCTATCTGTGCGAGCATCTGTGTGTGAATGTGTGTGTCGAGAGGTCGCCTCCTAACAGTGTGTCTGTCTGACAACAGAAACTGACTTTGAACATGGATACTTATCCGTTTCTGAGACAGACAGAACGAAAGTCAGCTTGACATATAGACAAATGCATCTACTGCATTATTGTCTTTATACTATAGAAGAAAAAAAATGTTTTTATAATTTTCCCCCATAATATCTACATGCCCAATCTTTTTATAAAAAAAGAAAAAAATATTTTTATTGTCAATCAACAGAAAAAATGATCCCCTGAGAAAAAATCACTGAACAGATTTTAAAAGCAATGCACACACACTGAATCAGTACTGTGCAG
>VURO01046285.1:0-17674 GCA_015108175.1 Pelvicachromis taeniatus | reverse complement strand
AAACTCCTCCCACACCCGAGTTTTTGCTTCAGCCACTTTCCGTGCCGCGTTCCGCTTGGCCTGTCGGTACCTATCAGCTGCCTCAGAAGTCCTACAGGCTAACCATGCCCGGTAGGACTCCTTCTTCAGCTTGGTGGTTACCACCACGACAGGCACCGACCGCCTTGCGGCCGCAGCTCAGTGCAGCAGCTTTGGCAATGGAGATGCTGAACATGGTCCATTCGGACTCAATGTCCCCAGTCTCCCTCGGAATGCTGTTGAAGCTCTGCCGGAGGTGTGCGTTGAAGATCTTGCGGACTGGGGCCTCTGCTAGGCGTTCTCAGCACACCCTCACTGTACGTTTAGGTGCACCAGGTCTGTCCAGCGTCCTCCCCCTCCACCTGATCCAACTCACCACCAGGTGGTGATCAGTTGACAGCTCAGCCCCTCTCTTTACCCGAGTGTCCAGAACATATGGCCTTAGGTCTGATGATACGATTACAAAATCGATCATCGACTTGCGGCCTAGAGTGTCCTTGTGCCACGTGCACTTATGGACACTCTTATGTTCGAACATGGTGGAACCTACAAAATAAATTCACACAGGCCAAAAACTGCAGTTCCTCAAGTGGCCACTTCAGTCTGGCTCCCAAAGGTAGGTCAGTATCCCATAGAGTCCCACATTATACTCAAAAGCTTTAAAGAGCATATCTAAAGCTAGATACAGTTAGCTCCTTAAAGCCTGAAATATGAAACTGATTGCCAGAAAATTCTAATTTTTTTGAAAATGGAGAGTTTATTGAATCATTTGACAAATTTGTTTTTAAAAATGAATTCAATATATGACTTTTAATTTGTACCATATTTACTACATTCAGGCATTAAGGAAAAAAGTACAAAATTGCTTAAAAATGTATTGTGCCACTTATTTAGGTTTTTCAAGAGGAAAAGAAAAATCACACTGATGATGTACAAGAATTATGTATGTATCAAATATGACACACTCGGTGTTAAGGGCTTAATAGCAGCTGTATGATGTCTTGTGAATACATGTGCCAAGAACCTACGTCTTCCTCCGTGTGCTCCCAAATAAAAGTTCAAGGGTGCATTTCTCTCACCATGGGGTAGAGGCCGTAGGGAAGGTGCCGGCGCATCCCAGCTGAGGGGCCGTTTTTACTGCGCAGCTCTTTGATCTCCTCCTGCGACTCATGGAGCATCTCTACACACTCAGCATTCCTCTCGGCTAGCTCGTTGAGCTGCAGCAGACATGTGCAAATAATAATTATTAAGCCAACAGTCTGTGTTGGCTGTAAAAAATTTTCTTGACATTGGGAATGAAACTCAAAACTGACTGATAGATTTGAGGACATTGAAGCTGTAAATTTCCATAAACTGGCTACAACACAAACCACAAGTGTGGTTCTTTATAAAAGCTTGACATAAAAGCAACAAACCTACATCATCTGGTCACATTTGCATCTTTGTAGCATAATTAAACTGGTCTTGCTCTAAAATGAATTTGAACACTCATATGAGACTGTACCTCAGCTGTGAGCTGTCTCTGAGAATCTTTGGAGGCCTGCAGGTGGATCCTGAGCTCCTCTTTCTCCAGAGCCAGCTAGAGATAAACACCACCCAACCATAAGCGCTCACACACTGTGCCAGCATATACTGCAAGTAATCAGTGCTAGCAGTTAAGCTTGCCCACCTCCTTCACTCTGTGCTGCAGCTCTACTATTTGGGAAAGCAGCTGAGCGATTTCCTCCTGGTGTCTGAGCAGCTCCTCGTTCTTCTGAGACAGCTCTTCAGTCAACGAAACCATCTGGCTGTTGGACTCACCTGAATCCATGTGTGATGTACACAAACACACCAAAGACCAAATTTAGAGGCCTGATCTGTAAAAATTCCTTTTGAACAAAAGTGTGCAAGCTTCAAGAAAAACTCACGGAGCTCTTTGACACAGTCGCTCACAAGCTGCTGCTCCTTCTCCTCATAGGTGATGGTGTCTCTTTTGAGTTGACAAGCCTGGATAAGTCGGAAAAGATCAATTGGCAGCAGTGATTATACTTCAACATGTGGTTCTGATCGAGTGCTGCAAATCTGTTTCCCTGAGGACGACATACCTCGGTCCTCAGTGCCAGGTTTTCTTCCTCTAGATCCTGCAGCTTGCTCTGCAGGGACTCCAGCTGACTGAGTGCAGCAGCAGCGGTTCCCCCCAGCGGCTGGGGATGCCGCAGCGGGGTCGACACGCTGGAATCGGTCTCGCTCTCCTCGGAGGCGCTGGCCACCATCCGCAGCAATTCATCCTTCTTACTGAGCTCATGTTGCAGCTGATGAACCTGACCGATGTGGACAGTTTAGGAAACGTGATTAGTGTTTACAGGATGCGACAGAGGTAATGTTAACATTTTATTAAAGCTCTCTTTTTCTAGAGATACAAAAATGTAACTTTCATTTTTTGGTTGAAATTTTGTTTAAAGCTAAAAAGTGAATGAAATATATGTATGTATACAATAAACATGCATGCACTGTGGCGACATACCATTTTATTGACAATTACATTTTATTTTGGCTGCTGATGCATTTAAAAAATTACTACATTATTAATGTATACCAAGCATTATTTTGTCTATGAGATATTCAATTCAATTCAATTTTATTTATATAGTGCCAAATCACCGGAACAGTCACCTCAAGCCACTTTATATGGTTCAGTAAAGACCCTACAAATATAGAGAGAAAACCTGCAACAATAACAAGACCTCCTATAAGAAAGCACTTGGCAACAGTGGGGAGGAAAAGCTCCCTTTTAGGAGAAAGAAACCTCTGTGAGAACCAGGCTCAGGTTCTCACAGAGTCGTGGCCATCTGCCACGACTATAAACTAACTATTAGGAAAAGATCTAATTTAGAAGCCCTATTTTTTTATTATTCCAATGTCTAAATGCTTTCTTGTATTTCTCTTTTAAAAGGTTATTGCAACAATATCACTAGATCATGCAGACCCCCTATGAGAACACATTTTAAAGGGAATAAAAGCAGCCACCTGATCTACAGACTGTGCTATCTGCTCCTCTAAGGCCTCATTTCGCTCCTGTAGCAGGTGGTTCCTCTGTAGAAGCGACTGACCAATACGAGCTGCCAACTCCAAATCTCTGTCCCGCTGTTCAAACAGAACACAAGATACCCAGGGTTAATCGGTTAACTGGCTGTTGTTTCTTAGTTGTAAACAAGTGATCATAAATGAGGTTGACGCCCTACCTCGGCCAAAAGGTGTGTGACCACTTCAATGTCATTGTACGTCTTGGTCATGTGCTCCACTCGATCGGCACTGAGGACTGGCCAGAAGGAAAACGTTTTGTTAGGCAGCAAACAAGCGAACACACACACACCTAAAAATCTAGTAAACACTCTCTGGCATGCACAATGTGCATCCAAGCAACTCCACACAAACATGAAAATAAAATCAATTACTGGATACGTCTTTAGACATGCATGGTCTACTACATACCGCAATAAAGAATTCTGACCACAAGCAACATTAGGAGCTACGTGGCTAGTATAGTCACATAACAACGCCGTTTTTTACACTGTTTAGCATCAGAAGTTTAGCATCCGATTATGGACGTGTGGTCCAAATTTATGTCAGATAAACTGCTAAATTATTATTGCTGGAGAAGCAATTATGCAACACGTGCTAGTGGTCTGAATTTAAAAAGAACACTAGCTTTACAGTGAAATTAATAACTGTACTACAAGCTGTCTACAGTAGCAAGCAGAAGACCTTTACTATGCAAGTCTCTTGTCTTACTGTCTACATGCAAGAAGTGGAGAGGGGCTCCCACTTAGTGGCTTAGGAAAGGATCCTAGATCAAGTTTAAGTAAAGCCATCAGTGGCCACACCTTTGACAGAAGCCCCTCTCCCACACTTGAGCTAAAGTTTCAGAGAAGAACAGGCAGGTAGGAAGAGTAGGATACCTTTGGAGAGGCTCTGAGAGCCTGGGTGGGAATAAGAAGGGGGTTCCAGAGCAAGATATGCTAGTGAGAGAGATGCAGAGAGAGAGAAAGAGGGGAAGTAAACCAGGCTGTTTTAAGACAGGTGGATAAAGAAAAGGAAAAGGAACGAGACAAACACTGGCAGAAAAATGAAAGTTTCAATAAATCAGTATCATGTAGAGACATTAGTGTGTTGAGAGTCAGAGAATCTACACAGTGATTAGTCTGGCCTGCTTTTAGCACCTGAGTGGGTGTCACCAGCGCTGCACAGCTCAGCTTTCCACCTGTTCAAAGAAAAGTGGCAACCCTAATCATTGTGCCATCTGCTTTCAATTAGAAGCCCTTTAACAGAGTGATGCACGTCCCAACACTCCTTTAGAATATTTACTTTTGTTAAGTCACCTTATGTTTTAAAAAAAGGTGTCATCCAAGTACTGTTAACGGTAATCTAACCTAAAGAGTGATCGCATTCTGTGACACAGAGTTGCACAGATTCACATCTGACTCGCTCGCTTTTTTCGGAATACATGCAGTGTAATAAAACAGTTTCAGCAGAGATTAGAAGTAACAAGCTGAGCGAGGCAGCTGCTCAAATGGATGAGAGCATTCATCCAGTAATCTGAAGCCCACAATGACCTCTGAATCCGGACACTGCACTCCAACAACCAGCGGGTAAAAATAACCTCTGCCCAGCACGGCTATCCTTGTTACAGTTACAGTGCATACAGAATGCATATAATGTGTCGAGTTACTTTTCCACACAAACACAAACACACACTAATACGTTTACCTGCTGCTGACAGCACACCATCATTGTATAGGTTATGTATGTCCATAGTGTGGCTTGATCATGATCAAATGCTACATAAAAAAATTGATGCTGTTTACACCACATGCTCATCGCACAGTGGGAAAGCAGTGCAGGTTGTACTGACTTATACAAGACGGTAACTGAACTCTAGCCACAATAAACTGAAGCAGCAGAGTCCAACCTCTTTTTGACATAAATTCATGAACTACAGACACACAACAGGTCAATGGGTGGTCAATGTGTTACTGTTAAGTAACATAAATCTCCTGAGTCATGGCTGCTTGAACCTTTGGCATCAATAAACTCAACGCGTGATTATACAACAAACTCAGGTTCAAAATGCAGTGTGAGGAATAAATGGTACAAACATATGGATGCACCAATCTGACACCTGGATCAGATAACTCAAAAAGCTTTTCCTTTTCAAATCAATTCTAGGTTGCTCTGTGTTTGCTACGTCGTGAGCCAGCAGAAATGTGCTGGTTAATAACTGGAGTTATTAACTCATGCAAAGCCACTGGAACTGAGCATAATAAGTGCCCTTTATTCACATCTTTGTGTTCTCCCAGATAAGAAAGTGTTACAACTCAAATCCTGGAGTGTAAAAATCATCTCATCTCGTTTTCAGGCTTTGGGAAAGAGATGAGACATCATCTCAACGAGCTAAATGACAAGATCCTCAACGGCCATTAAATTACAATATAAACACTCCCAATTTCACAACATGACACTAGAACCAGGATGCTTAATAGTTGTATCATCACGGTGGAGTACTGAAATATTTCCGATACTAAACAATCAACTGCAAGGTCTGAATATGAGTGTCAAACTCAGGCCTCTCTAAGTGTTTTCACACATCTTAACATGCCATGCCTCTGCACATGTTATTAATAGGCTGTGTTTAACTTTGCAATGCAGAAGTGGAGCAAACAGCACCATGAAACTGAGACTCCTTCAATGTCCCCTTTCCTCAAGTGTGCAACTAAAACACTTCATTACTCTTTTTTCAAATTACTATTTATTTGAGAAATGTTCAGTTCCTTGGTTTGTCATTACCTTTTTTTTTTTTTTACCCTTTTAGTGCATGACTTTCAAACTGTTGGATTCTGACGCAGGTATACAGCTCAAACATGGACAGAAACAGTGAAGATCTGCTCACATTAAATCAAAGTATTGTCAGACGCAGGAAGCAAAGCGTTGGCAATTATGACAAAACCAGGAAGTTGATCCTGTCTCGTTCCAGCATACTGCAACCTGTTTAAATGTAAACACCACCAGATTTGCCCACTTCCTTTCTAGTAACACACACAGACAGACAGACACACACACACACACACACATTGCCCTCTAACGCTGTCACGTTTTGCCTGACCTTGCTGACATGCATACTGAAGCTGCATGCCTGTCTCTCTCTATTTCTGTCTTTCAAACATGTACTGAGGACTGAGCCTGTGCTCACCTTCCACGGCAAACTTATCGTACGCCTCCTCATTGTGGATGTTTAACACCTGCATGGTGTGTCTCCTCTCTGTGCGCTCTTGTCTTCATCCTCTATCTATCCACACCGCCTCTCTTGTTACTGTCCCGTGACTCACTGGCTTTGGTTTTGAACTCAGCTGCACTTAACTGTGCTAGATCTTTCTCTTTCACTCTCTCTCTCTCTCTCTCTCTCACACACACACACACGCGCGCGCACACACACGCACACTCTCACACAAGCAAAGACAAACAAACACAATGACGAACACTGTGCAAAATAAAGTCCACAGTGAATCTCTGCAACTTTAATTGAACAGGATGTGCGCCACACAAAAAGAATCCCTCACGTGCTTAATGCACACATGCAAACACACGCATACAGACACACACACACACAGACACACACACACCCCATCTGCTCGATTCTGCCGCAGAAGGCTTAACCAATCAAAAGGAAGTCTGCAAAAGGAAGCAGCTTTGCAAAAATATACCAAAACATACACACTTACTCATGTAGCGGAAAGTCTCCTCGGCCAGCATGGGAGAGATGGCGCTGTTCCCAGGACCTTCGTCTGGGGAGCAGCTCGGGGAAACCACCCAGTCCTGACTGTCCGACAGGTACACGGAGCCGGAGCCGGCCGAACCGGAGCCCAGTGAGCCAGAGCCATAATTCCTCCCGCTGCTGCCCAGCCCCTCGTCTGGAGGGAAGAAAAAAAACCAAACAAACTCAGCACCAACAGTTGGTGGCCCAACGATTACTGTCGTTATTGTTGGGGGGGTTTATTGTTGTTGTTGGGTTCTATAACTTGGCTTCTAGTCAATAATAGTTGACTGTTTCTCTGTGTTAGTCCTGCAACAGACTGGCAACCTGTCCAGGCTGCACTCCGCCTCCGGCCCTATGGCAACTGGCACAGGCTTCAGAAACTCTGTGCCCCTGAATTAATGGATGGATGGATGGATGGATGGATGGATGGATGGATGGATGGATGGATGGATGGATGGATGGATGGATGGATGGATGGATAATCTTCTAGTCTAAAAAATGTCCATAATGACTGATATATGATGAATTCCTTACTTTCCAAGAATTAAACAATAAAAGTCAAATAAAAGAGCTGCTCTATCACAGATCTATTGATAACAGAACAGCAGAAGTTTACAGCACTCTTAGCAGTGCCTGCAGCACATATAGCTGAGTGGCGTCCCAGTTGAGCAGATGGCACTGTGGAGTCAAGCAGCCCTTTGCATCTTGTGTTTTCCCTAACACCTGGCTCACTGGCCAGCCTGCCCTTGTAGCAGCTCTCGATACCAATTAACTGCTTCTCCAGTGAATTCTCCTCTAGTTGGACGTACTCCAGCTGTACCTACTGGGACTGCAGCTCCCCTTTAGCTCTGGATAGCTCTCCGATTTGAACTAGAGAGTTGTTCAGTGCCACTAACCGCTCTCTAAGACGGTGCAGATGTACTGATTACACTGTTTAGTTGTTTATTTCCCACAAAGCACTTGAAAAACCAATTATTTGCCACAAAAAAAGAGAAAAAGAGTGTGGGTTGAAGCATTATCATGGCACAGTGGCATTCCATTAAGTTGATAAATGGTGCTGGATGCTTTTATTTTCGCAAAGCTGTGCAGCTCCAGTGAGATTTGTGTGTGGGCTGATGAACAGTGTGTGTGTGTGTGTGTGTGTGTGTGTGTGTGTGTGTGTGTGTGTGTGTGTGTGTGTGTGTGTGTGTTCTCTTGGCTCAGGCACTATGCAAGCCAATGTCCTTCCACTTGAACAAATATGTGGTTTACTGGGACAAATAGAGCTAACTATAGCATCAGGCATAAAGGCACCACATACTGTACCACAGGGAGACTTGATACTGGCAAAGCAGCATTTAAAAGTCTGCACAGAGCAAACCGGTGGCCATACTGCATCCTTTGATATATGATATTTATACAGAAAACCATCTGACCCGTCTCCGTGCTCGACTCTTTCTTCTCCACCGCCCGGGGTTTGACTTCAAACATGTCCCGTCTTTGGAAAGGGGGAGTGGGGAGGGGAGATTCCCCCACTCGTGAAAAGACAAAGCTGGACAGAACACGGGAGCTGCTACTGGCATGACATCACATCCTGTTCCTGTGCTGACAGTGCGGTGTGTCCACACACACACACACACACACACCGCTACCTGAAACAGAAGAGGAGGTGTTAGAGGACTCACAGATGGAGACGTGTGACCTCCACAGAGGCTGAATGAGGGGCAGCATACATGTCCAGGTAACCTGCGCAGCTGGTAATAAGGCAGACTGACTCATTTCCCACCAATGCTCTCCTTCCCACTTGTTTTATGACATTTAGATTTTTCAACCGCAGATATCGGTCACAGATTTCTTCTATTTCTAGTAAATAAACTAAAAGTGAGGCACTGAGATTTCGATTGAACAAATGTAGTGACAATAACTCCACACAGTTTTTAGGGAGGGGTGACATTGAGCCGTCCCACATCCTGTTGCCTGTCTCTGCATGAACTCTTCCAGGCCTTAAAGAGATGACTGAAGGAATGAGACGGGCTGTGCTGCCTTAAAGGGATGGGACATGTGATTCAAGATATATTCTTATTTATTTACGCACATCTTTAATCTTCACAGCATAAAAACGTCAACATTTTGTGATGAAGTGAAGCAGCACAGGCCAGACTACATTTCCCATTATCCAATTTGATTAGTTAATATCGACTATATGTGAAAGATGATCACAGATTCCAGCTCTAAAATGTGAACACAGGATCTCTGTTAACAATATCACTATGACGTCATCAGGGTTATTTCTGTGGACTCTAGCTCTCTACAGTGGACAAAGGAGATTTTATACAACCCTTTCCAGGAACTGAGCAGCACTTCTGTCCAGTCAACTGATCTTCATGTGTAAAAGTGGAGAAATACATTGGTTAGAAGGAACGTCAAGAAGGGTGTTTTCAGCTTTGCTATCTTAGTAGTTTTCAACGTGACAAGCAATTAGAAAGAATGTAGGTTTAAGGAAACTGTACTCTGCCTAACCTTTCAGATCCAGGAGCTCCTTCCATCTTTCATATACAGTCTACAAGAGAGACATGCTAGGAATAGGCTGAGTTACTTTTGCATCAGCAGCCTGTGCATTCAGAGGAACACAAACTCTGTGTGGGTGTTTATCAGAGAGCATGCCTGTGGAAGGACAGACTCCTTGGGCAACATACATTCATACACCCCTACATAACAGTGACACTGAAACAATCATCTCCGTAATAGAGGAAATCAAAGGAGATGAGATGCGTGCATCTACAGCCTAAACTTGCTGCTTACCAGTAAACGCCTGTTAGATATACTGGACTTACCCATTAATGACTGGTTGACTGATCCTAAGGTTCAAACGATCACATTAGGCCGTGGAGCAATTTTAAGCAGAGAATATTGCATGTGTCAGTCATTCATATGAACCTCTATCAAACAAATACTTCTTATTTTCCCTCTCATTTAAAATGCCAGGACTGATGGTGTCCAAGTGCCTCTGAGTCACTTCATGACTGTCACAGGCAGGCGGCTTCCTGACTAAGCACTCAGAAAATAAGTGGAAATTTATGATTCATTGGTTAGGCTCATATACACAAACACAACAGTCTCTGGTTTCATTGTGGCCACTGCTACTTAATAAAGGGGACAGTATAAAGATGTAAAATCCACAGCAGTAAGGGAGCAGCTCTGAAAGTAACACTTTAACAGAGTCATCACCGCATCACTACACAAAGCACGAGTCTGTCCGAGCTCTGCTTACCGTCTGCTTACATCAGCCTTTCGAAGGTTTCACCTCCCTTCATGTTTGATCTACACTTTCAGCTCAATGCTCAATGTGACTTTGTTGAAGTTAGCTTAGAATTATATCTCTTTTGACATTTTCCCTTGCCAGTTATTGGCATTGCCTTTAAATCACAGCATCTGCACTGCGCCCATGATAGAGCGGACAAACTAGAGAGGGCATGAGCACAGGGGAGGCAGCACATTTGATTGACTGCACCAGGGGCTTTAAATGCATAATCATAAATCCCTCACAGGAACATCAGCATTCATTGTCATGCCTGGCCAAAAGGAATTAAACCAAGTCACATACAGCGTCAGGAAATACTAATCTGATCTGATCTGACTGTCAACTATAATCTAGATCTGGACAGATATACTCATTGGCTACTAGCAAAACGTATGCCATCCAATAAAGTTAAAAGATTATATTATCTTAACCACAACAAAATGCACAAAAAAAAAAAGATGCTTGGAATTATCTAGAGCATTTATTTCTCTCTCACTGAGTGACTCCGCAACCGTTGTTTACGATGTTATCAGCACTGTCTGAACCACACGGAGCAGAGCAAGATCATAAAAACTTCACCACAATCAGTTTAAAATAACGCAGACATTTTTAAACAACGACCCCACAAACAGCCTTGTCAATGCATCCTCGAACAAAGGTTATGGATATATATGTAACTTCTTTTTTTTTTTTAATACCATAAAAATTGATAATCTCACAGAAATCCAGTTCACTGTGACCCAAAACAAACTCAGTATCTAATGATTCACCACGAACTCGTTCACTAAGCAGAGCTCAGCTTGGAAAAATATCCTTCAACCCTACGGATTATGTGTTCCACAAGGTGCTACATTAATCTGAATTATTATTATAATTATTATTAACAGTCTTTATATCAGTAGTGTTAAAATGTTTAATCACATAAATAAATTTGAAAACGCTACTCTTCAATTTGGCATCAGTTATTTAGCTGCTAGCATTTACCAGGCACTTGTGATAGACGTGAAACTCTCTTGCTAACCCAAGCTTCACTGATATCAAGCATTTTTGTTGGGACCTTTATCGGTTGACATCGCCAGAGGATCCAGACACATGAAAAAAATGTTAAACTAGCGAATGAACCGTAAGATATTGAACACCTGTCTGTCTGCTGACCTGACCATTAGCTATAATCTACTGACTCCGTTATTTAGTTATTTTGTAACAAAGGCTCGTAAGAAGGTTAGAAGAGACTTAAACAGAGGCTAGCTAAAGTTAACAAAATGTTTAGCATATCAGCTAACAAACAAAAAACTGTAAATACGTTAGCTAGCTTAACCATCCTGTGGCTGGCTGACAGCTTCACTGTTACTCATATCGCGTTAGCCAAAAAAAACCGCGAGCTTAAACAATCAGCATCACCATTATAAATTATTTAGCTTGAATCACATTTTTTTGCTAGTTACAATGAGCCTTACCCTATATCAGTATAATTCCAAATCATGGGCAGTTCCAGCAATACATGCGGTGTCTGTCAATCCCTTCACCAAAGCCTCAAACAATGGAGGGGAAGCGAGGGGAGGGAGGGCAACAAGCGGTCATCAAGTGGCGACAGAAAGCCCAACGACGTCTTTATTCAGCGTCAGCAGTCTGTGTCAAATTAAAAGTCCCCTCAAAACATTTTCGCAGTGGCGGCTTACTATGTAAAACTCGTTACGTTTCCCGTAAATTAATACAAAATGAAAGCGGTGTGAGCTGTAAACGCTAAGTCCTTCAGGATAGCGGGTTGTCCTGGGTTGTTTATGTGAAAGCGCGGAGCTGCTGTGGGGTGAAGGTAAGCTGCTTCTTTTCTTTCGTCACATAACTGCCAGGTTTTACTTTAATGCTCAACCAGCCAAATATATTTTTTATGAATGTCCTCCGCTACCAAAACAAAAGCTCCCATAAATGTCCTGACATTTAATATTTAATCTAAAGTGTGACAGTTAGCTTAACGCGGCATATTAGTTAATGGACGACAGTAGAATAATAATCATCCACTGCTTTTATTGAAATGGCTGCAGTGAGTGTAACCTTGAAGTATTTGCGAAACATGACACGAGGATGACCTTTAAAAAAAACAAACCCCACTATAAACAAAGACGTTAATAACAGAGCACTCTGTTTTCCAGGATCACCCCCAGCCCCTCAGTTTCCCCCAAAGCCAAAACAGCGACTCTCCTGAACGGGGGCATCCGAATTTCCATTTCCATCAGCTGATGCAGCCAGGTAAGCTGCAGCCCGGATGGATGAATGGCTGAGGCTGGATGTAATCCTGCTGCTGCTGGCTGCTTTCTAGTCTAGTGGAGGTGTAGGGTGGTGGGGGGGAGATTCTCGGTGTGTCTCACATTACACTGCTGCGCTCCCTCCATCGCGATCGGTCTCCTGCAGCCTGCGAGCGGATGAATGCCCGAGCCTGTGGTTTTGCCATCGCCAAAAGGACTCCATGTCTTTCTTGGTAAGAATATCGCTCCGCGTGTGTTATGCTTGGTTGATCCCCTCTGGTGTAGCTGAATGGGTGACCTGTTACTTGTGTAGTCACGAATCAGTTGTCTCAAGCCAGTGCTGGGACATGCTCAATTCAACCAGTCTTCTGTGCAGACATTCAGAAATGCATTTGGCATCAGCTGATTTCCAAGCAGTTTCTTTTTTTGTTAGTTTGTGAGTAACACGAGCAGTCAGCCTGTCAATATACATGTAGATCTGAGAAGGCTGGATATTAATATTGGCTACCTGTGCACATCCCTCACATCTAAATGGTGCATCTGATTATGTATGCAGCTCTTCTCTCACTCTATTGGGACACATCAGCTGCCTCTTTGCAGTCTGTTATCATCACTCTAACTCTCTCTCCATTCACCATTTCCGATAAAAAGCCCCGGTGAGAGTGCCTCTACTTCCCCTGTGCTTGCTTCTCTGCCTCATTTCACTCTCTGACCACCCCCCCGCCCGCCCGCCTGTCAGCACATCACCCTACACCCCCCCCTCCCTCCTCCTCCTCCTCCTCCTCCTCGTCCTGTAGAGCATGTCTCACATGTGCTCCTCCTCCCCCTCCTTCACTAGGACTGTTCCTGCATCTCCCACGCTCAGGTCCAGCCCATGGACATAGAGGAGTGCTATGAGGACATCAGCCACCAGTTCCTGGTCAGTAGCCGAGACTCTGTCAGCACGGAGACAGACGTCGCACACTGATGCTCGTTCATCGTATCATCACTGTTCGTTTGTCAGCTGTCAGGAGCTGCTCGTTACTTACTCAGTGTTTTTAACGACAGCTTCAAAAGACGATGAAATCATTTTAAAGATGACCTATTGGGCTCATTTCTAACCTCATATTTGTTTGTCTTTGAAGTGTGAAATTAAAATGAAAGAATATGAGCATACACTGCATACACTCACCACATTATTACAAACTTCATTAGACCGTGTTTAATGTGGTCATCCACTAGTGAATTAATATGCAGCTTAATAGCTTCCCTTTAATTCTAATAATAATACCTGAGGCTCAAATAAATTAGCATCCTACAATTCCCATGATGCAACTTTTTTGTTTTGTTTTGTTTTGTTAAATTTTGAATGCTCTGCTATATTATACCCTCAGGTTTTGGGCGTTCCTATGACATCATCAGACTTGACTTGAAAGCTCCTTCCCCCACCCCCACCCCCACCCCCACCACTTCACCAAAAACATTCAGATGTTTCAGTCTAGATGCTTTCTTCTATATTCTTACAACAGTTCTTTATATTTAATATGCATTATTAGCAACTTAATAATAATTATAAATGTAGAGATAATGTGTGATGTCACTTCCTCTTGCTGACACAGACTAAATCCTGGGGTGGAATGTGTATCCCTGAAATCAGTCTAAGACATACACAAGTGTCTCTGTGAAACAGACATCCCCACAGAGCCTCTGCATCATTAAAACTCCCATTCATCCTCCCCTCACTCCCTCCTTTTGTTCCTCTCTGTGTCACAGTGGCACCTGCTGGCAGCCGCCTCACACAGTGTGGAGCAAAATGGAAACCAAGTGTCGCTGTGACACTTCAGCTCCTTTGTGGTTGTAGATGGAGAAGGTTGTCGGGTTAAGTGGCAGCTGGTGGCTCAACAAATGGAGGTGTTTTTTTTTTTTTACATTAGCTGCTAGCTTCCAGTTTGTGACCACAAAAGGAACAATTTCAATGCAGTCAGTACAGAAATTAGTGGGAAAATGTTCACGGTAAACATATTTGAGACTCGTCAAATATGTAAACGAATGTTTCCTTCTGCTCTGGGCTCGACTGCATTCCCTTTAAAACCTTACTGATGCTTAGTTGTATCCAAAGATGAGCTCAATAATTGCTTGTTCTCGCAATCATTGCGTTAAATTTCCTTTTAAATGAAAATGCCAGAATTTTTTGCAGAAAACATGCATTAAAATATTACAAAGTATTGAATGTTGTAAATTGTGAAGATTGACTTTAGTTTGCTCTATTTTTTTTTCCCAAAACAAGTATTGCATTTTTTACTATGCAACATGTACTTGATGTCTTTAGCTGCGGTGTTTCAGGATAAACTGTTGCATTTAGTGAGTTCAGTCCCTGCTGAACTCAAACACTTCTATTGTTATTCAGAGACTTTACATGGTAAATGGCCTGCATTTGTGTAGCGCTTTACTTAGTCCCTAAGGACCCCAAAGGGCTTTACACTACAATCAGTCATTCACCCATTCACACACACATTCACACACTGGTGATGGCAAGCTACATTGTAGCTACAGCTGCCCTGGGGCGCACTGACAGAGGCGAGGCTGCCGGGCCCTCTGACCATCACCAGTAGGCAAACATGGAGTTAGTATCTTGCCCAAGGATACTTGGCATGTAGACTGGAGGAGCCTGGGATCGAACCACCGACCTGCCGGTGAGGGGGTGACCCGCTCTACCCGCCTTGCCTTATTTATCTTCTCGTGCATGGCTGTTTAGGCAAGCTAGTATCAACAAAGGTAGATTTTATTCAGTGCTTAAACTCTGATGTCATCTGAAACAGACATACATACAGGGATTCCTCTCTTTAGTAGTTTAGTCTGCTGTTTTTTGTGTATCGAGAGAAGCCCAAAGTCAGATTTTTCAGGATAAAAGGCTTTTAGTCGTTCCAACAAGCTTGTTCCACATTTTAGCACCAACACTGCTCCGTAAACACCAGAGAGCAGGACACAGTTTGTGTTGATTAAAGGTCTCTAAGGTTAATAAGACTCACCAGTTTATAAAATCTTTAGTAAACTAATTAAACCGTTTTGTTTGCAACATATACACATTTGTGCTGATAAACACTACTGAACTATTTGGGTTATTTGTGTACTGCATGACTTTTCTGAACCTCTTAAATACACAGTGGCACCTCAGGATTATTTGAAAAGCCAAAAAAAAAAAAACCTTACACTTTGCACGAGTTATGACAGAAATGGCATATAGTGTTGATAGTGAGGAGCCAAATATGAAGACAGTCAGGGCTGATGAAGGTCGCAGGTGTTTTTCTTTACATTTAATCTGTGTATGCTCTCTCCTGAATCCTGTTTGTTTTCTGTTCTGCTGATCTTGTTGTGAGATCACTGACGTGTGTTTTGCGGATGTTTGTGTGTGTGTGCGTCCCTGCAGAGCTGTGACGGTTCTGAGTACACTCTGCAGGGCCCAGCGGGTGGTGATGACATCACAGGGCTGTCGCCCGTGCCGGCCCACTACCAGTTACTGTCAGAGCTGGGTAAGGAGCCACATCCAAGAGTATCCAAGAATAAAAGCAGAGTTAAAGATCTTTAAATAAAAATAGCAGTGCAATTGACTTCATGCCGACTCACTGTGTCCCAGGGCGGGGCTTCAATAATCTGAGCCAGGTAAACATGGCTCGCCACACCCCTACTGGCCAGCTGGTGGCTGTCAAACAGACCAACCTGGACGAGTGCACCGAGGAGGAGCTGCTGCAGCTCATGGTGATCAGAGCTCTACATGCTGTCATGTATGTGAGATATACGCGGTTGCACACGTGTCTTTATATCCACTGGATATTTCTATATTATATATGAAATCCCAGAACGAGGTACTGCTGTCCCGGCTCTTCCGTCACCCCAGCCTGCTGACTTCTCGCCTGGTCTTCAGCTCCTGCTGCCAGCTGTGGGTCCTGACACCACTCATGGCCTACGGTCAGCCACAACCACACATCCACAGCGTTTTATCCTTTATTTTCTGGCACTTGCTCCGTAGTTAGCTGCTCAACTGGTCTCTCCCCTCTACTTTGTTGTGCAGGTTCTGCAGATACTTTATTGAGGACATATTTCCCGGATGGAATGAGTGAATCCCTGATAGCGTACCTGCTGTACGGTGTGCTGAAAGCATTGGAATACCTGCACCGGATGGGCTACGTTCACCGGTCAGTGGAATGAATACACAAGACATTATAAAGCTAAGCTATAAGACCACATATATGTTAGAAGGGGAAGAGTATTTGTATCATTTGTAATGTTTCTTTTTACGCCTACATCTCTCCTCTCAGAGGGGTGAAGGCCAGTCATATCCTGCTGTCAGCAGAGGGGCGTGTTTACCTCTCAGGGCTCCACAGTGTTTACAGTATGATGCGTGAGGGCAAGAGGATGAGGGCCGTGTTCGACATGCCCCACCACAGCCCGGCGCTGCTGCCCTGGCTCAGCCCTGAACTACTGCGACAGGTCGGTGTCATGCTTCCGCTTCAAAGCCAATTCCGCACATCCCCAGCTTCAGATTTTTGTTCTACCATAAAATGCATGATTCATAGTTTAAAATAATGTAATAGTGGGTTAGTCTATCTGATATTTCTATGTTGGTGTTGTTTAAACAGTAGGTGGTTGAAGCTGTATGTGTGTCTTAGAATAGAATAGAATAATCCTTTAATTGTCCCACAGGGGGAAATTTGGCTGTACCAGCAGCAAGAGACACATACACTAACAGAACAAGACACAGAACAGAAACACAATTTTTTACAGAAAAGGAATATTTACAGACTGTAACAGAGGGGAAAAAAATAAATGATACAGAATAATAATAGATAATGTGCAGTGTGCAAGAATAATGTGCAAGTTATGCAGTTGTAAAAATTACAGTGCTGATGTCAACATCTATGTTTGTTGGGAGCAGTTGTGATTTTACAGTCTGACAGCTGCAGGGAGGAAGGACCTGCGGAAACGCTCTTTTGTGCATCGAGGATGCAGCAGTCTGTCGCTGAAGGAGCTCTGCAGTTCAGCTACAGTTACATGCATGGGGTGGGAGACTGTCCATCACAGATGTTATTTTGGCCAGTCCTTCTGTCTCCCACCACCTGCACTGGGTCCAGGGTGCATCCTATAACAGAGCTGGCCTTCCTGATGATTTTATCCAGCCGCCTCTTCCTCTCAGCTGTCGATAAACTGCTGTTCCAACAAACAACACTGTAAAAAATGACAGATGCCACCACAGAGTCATAGAAAGTCTTTAGAAGCGCTCCCTGGACTCCAAATGACCTCAGCCGCCTCAGCAGGTAGAGTCTGCTCTGACCGTTACTGTAGAGAGCATCAGTGTTGTGGCTCCAG
>VURO01046282.1:0-13986 GCA_015108175.1 Pelvicachromis taeniatus | reverse complement strand
TCCCCAGCCACCTCCTCCAGCTCATCCGGGGGAACACCAAGGCGTTCCCAGGCCAGCCCAGAGATATAATCTCTCCAGCGTGTCCTGGGTCTGCCCCGGGGCCTCCTCCCGGTGGGACATGCCCGGAACACCTCACCCAGGAGGCGTCCAGGAGGCATCCTTATCAGATGAACCACCTCAACTGGCTCCTTTCGATGTGGAGGAGCAGCGGCTCTACTCTGAGCTCCTCCCGGATGGCCGAACTTCTCACCCTATCTCTAAGGGAGAGTCCAGCCACCCTTCGGAGGAAGCCCATTTCCGCCGCTTGTATCCGCGATCTCGTTCTTTCGGTCACTACCCACAGCTCGTGACCATAGGTGAGGGTAGGGATGTAGGCTGCATCACCGATCCGTCTGTCGATCTCCCTTCTCTCATCACTCGTGAACAAGACCCCGAGATACTTAAACTCCTCCACTTGGGGCAAGGACTCGTCCCTGACCCGGAGTGGGCACTCCACCCTTTTCCGGCTGAGGACCATGGCCCCCCTGATTCTCATTCCCACCGCTTCACACTCGGCTGTGAACCGTTGCAAGTCGAGCTGTTTGTGAAATCTTTATGTCTATGAGATATATTAGGCTATACAAAAAAAAAAAAAATTGTATATTTAAACCGAATTGAATTACCAGAATACTAAAACTACAGCATTTTTAATTTTTTCTGAATTAGTACAAATTAATGTTGAACCTGAAACAGCCTGTACTAGTGACACGAGATTTACAACAAACAAAACAAAAAGCCATTAAGATGAATCAGATGATCAAATTGTCAACAAATATCTATTAAAACGTGTTAAGTTGGGCTCACGAGATATATAAAGCACCTTTTTTTATACCTGCTATTTTCTGGCATTTTATAGTCTATAAAAAAGTTACAGTGCAATAAAATACGGCAAGGATCTCTCACCAAAGAGAAAAAAGAAGAAAAGAAAGGACGCATTTTTTTAAAAATACAAAATACATATTTAAAATTTATTAAGCATTTTACATTTAGCAGGACATCAGAAACAAATGTCATTTTGTTATAAATTAAAGTCACAATTTCTCATTTGTCTCAGGATGTCTTACAAATATTCAGACTCTCAGCAGCTCCATTCAAGGGGTAACAGTTAACATGTACATGCTGTATGTGCAAAAGTGCTCTCGTTAGGTTTTACTCGAGTGCTGATGTCATGTTACAAATACTGGCAAACTGAAGAATATCATCCACACCGGCACAAATGGGAAAACGAGACAAAAGACATCATATTCTTGCAATCCCCCCCATGCCACCCTGCTGGGTCACAGTAAGCATGACAGTAGTGTTGATGAATATCGGGAGAAACCTGTTTTTAAAATGTAATTTCAATACGCCCACTGGGGCACAGCCAAAGTCTGCAGGCAGCGCTTTGCTTTTCAAAGAGCTGGCTGTGATAAGAATGAAGGCAGCGAAGCTGCTGTGAAATGTTCAGAGGTAATGAATACTGTCAAAATGCTAAACAGGTTAAAAAAGGGAGAAAAAAACGACACCCATCCACCCACAACATAAACAACACCCACACAGATATGTCCTCTGGTCCTTCAGGGTCCTCAGGAGTCGTCAGTGGTAACGTCCAGCTTCCTCTGAGGGATGTGTACAGTCTTGGTGTTTACTACAGCGGCCAGAGGCGAGAGGGGGACCGGTGTGTGGAAGAAGCTGTGCTGGGGGACCCCGCTCCCTTTAGGGGTGGCCATCAGGGGCTAGAAAACAGACAATAATTAGTTACACTAATATTTCCCAACCAAACGAGTAGTGAAAACATTTTTAAAAAAGAAAAATCAGAAGCTTCTTTTCACCACAGAATCTTTGACTCTCAGACCGAGAGACGCGCGGGTCTCAGGCTGGCCGAGAGACGCGCGGGCCTCAGGCAGGCCGAGAGACGCGCGGGCCTCAGGCAGGCCGAGAGACGCGCGGGCCTCAGGCAGGCCGAGAGACGCGCGGGCCTCAGGCAGGCCGAGAGACGCGCGGGCCTCAGGCCGGCCGAGAGACGCGCGGGCCTCAGGCAGGCCGAGAGACCGACGGGTCTCAGGCAGACCGAGAGACCGACGGGTCTCAGGCAGGCCGAGAGACTCGCGGGTCTCACAGTCTCCTAAAAAACTGCAAAGAACATCTCTTTGCTCCTTTATGGTATACATGAATCCTATCACCTCAACCATAAAACACTTGTTTCAGGTCTAATCAGACGATCAGAAGCGCCTCTCTCAAACTGTTAAATCAGTGAGACAACTCAAACTAACTCAAAACCATCTCCATGAAAAGTGATGTCATGCGTGTGAATCGATGTGTGCCGTGAAGTCTGAAAGCAGAAAGTCTGGTGTAGAGCCCCACTCTGCTCGTCTTTACCTGCTGCACACTGATCAGGGCCACTTGATGTGGGGACACAGTCTGCTGAATAGGCACAGGGGACAGAGGTTTGATGAACACCATGGCCCTCTGCTGCAGAGTCAGGGGGCTCGGCAGCGGACTGGCCAGGGTGTTGGCACGCTCTGGAGTCTGAGGCGTAGCAAATGCGTTTCCTGGGCTGGAGATCAGACCGAGGTTCTGCAGGGTGAAGTTTAAGATGGCAGGACTGGGACTATTGAGGCGGTGGGCCTGCTGGGTGGCCTGCGGAGAGGATGCCTTGGCGGGTCTTTGAAACCGAAGGTTGGTGGGCGTAATCTCCAGGGCTGGAGCAGGTCTGGAGCCTGTAGACAAAGTAAAAGAAGTCCATTCTGTTGTTTGGATGTGCAATCCTTACTGTACTGCACACAATGAGAACTGGAGACGGTTTAATTATAAAATGTATGTACTGTCAGATCTCAAGCAGCACATTTAATAAGCCATTTACCTGCAGTTGGTGTTTGGTAGATGTTGGGAGGTGAGGTCTTGTTGCTTTCTGCTCCTAAACTTTGAATTTCCCTGTAGCTGATGAGGGACTGCTGGGAGATTGGGATCAAGTATCCAGCTGGGACTAACGTCTGGACGGGTAGAGTAGAACAAAAGAAAATCAACGCGTGAACACCTACCAACAGATTATCCTCTGGTGCTTGAAGCTCTTTGAACACCTCTACCTCAGCATGAAGCTGTCCGGGTGTGAGGGGCACGGCCCTGACCGGTGTCAATCCTGCCTCGCTGTCAGAGTTTGCCACCTTCTCTTCTCTGTCCAGTAGGAGTTCCAAGCTCTGCTCCAATGACTGATTGGCTACAGCCCCGCCGGGGGTGTTGACAAACTCTGGGTCCAGGTGGAGGGCGCGGGGCGAGGGCCGACTGGTGAGCTGACCGACACGACGGGCCTTCAGGCGAGCCTGCAGGATCTCACAGAGCTTTGGAGAGGTGTCCTAGGAGGCGAACAGTGCGAGGCGATACAGTTATAGAGCACTGTCGGTTATTACCACATTATTACATCAATGGCACATTTAGATTTGCTCACCTTAAAGGTGGGGTCAGACCTCTTAGCTTTAGAGGGGCTGCTCTCGGATGCGGCGTCTGAACGCAGCCGTTTGACCCCCGAGGGGCTGACATCAGCGGCTGTGTGGCTCTTAGCTGCCGACTGGCCAATCGGGCTCTGCCCAGTCTTATCTTCAAAAGTCATAGAGCGCACTGCCAGGCTAGTTGGCTGCGGCCGGGCCAGAGGGTTTGACCTGAGCGAAGAAGAGTTCAAATAGACGGCGTAGGGCCCGCTCCCTCGCTGCTGAGGTAACAGTACAGGGATCAGGGGCGAACACTGTGCGGGGACGTAGGCGACAGACCCCGTGGGCTGTGCTGTCAGCAGGGCGTGTGGGGTCGGGTTGGCAGTAGTGTTGACTGCAGGCTCACTTGGTTGTAATGCTGTCTGAGATGGTCCCACTGAAGCAGGAGTGGGAAGCTGTACCACGTCAGCTGCGTTGGGCGCTGCAGCAGCAGGCTTTAGGCCTTCCTGTCCAGTCCTGGAACACAAACAGAACAATCAGGACCTCTCGTGCGCTTTTTAAAAGCGGATGCTGACATTGAAACACGGCAAAACGTTTCAAATAATGCGGTAAGTTTGTGCACGTGCGAGCAATGAGTGCGAGCATAAACTTACGCCGACTCCTGGTCGAGTTCAATCTTACAAATAGCAGCAAGCTGGGCCATTTTGGTTGGGAAGTCACTGCTCACTGAGGAATCACCTGAAGACACGAGATAAAGACGATCTATGGAGCTTCATCACATCGTTCATAGTCATTTGCTGGAGAAGCAGCTTTTTTTTAAATTTATTTAAATGAAGTCTTTGTGCATACTCTTGACAGGACTGCTGGGGGCCGAGTTGATCTTGCGCCGATCGTCCTGAATGCTCTTGGCGAGCTTTATGAGGGACGGGTGGCGAGTGAAGCTGCGCTTGGTCCCCGGTGACGAGAAGAGATTTTTGGCACAGTTGTCGACGGACGCACGCGGTTGGAGCACACCTCTCTTCGCGGGTGGGCATTCGGATGAGGCGTTCTCCGAATCTGGAGGAAGAGTTAGGTGCTCATAAAACACGAATGGCGCCACTACACCTCCTTATAGCTGAGGCCCACATTCTGGTGATACCTTTGACTTGGGGGAACTCGTCGGGGCCGACCCACTCGAACGCCGGTTTCCTCCCCCTCTCTTCTGTCACGTGAACTTTCTCAATGAGCTTCAGGCTTCGTAGCACATTAGCTATGTCGTACAGCCGCCGCACTTTGGCTGTAAACACACAGGCAAACTGCGTTAATATCTACTGCAACACAAAACAGGAAGTACACAGGATCAAGAACACATTCTTTTGTTACATAATCACAGGACGTCTCACAGACGTGTCGGTGTCTTTACACCATCAGAAAGACGAGTTTCTGGCCCACCTAAGATTAAAGTGAAGCGTACGTGGCCCACAGTGTAAAGTCAGTTTGACATCCTGACACTACCCCTTATTTGGACGAGGCTCTGTACTCACTCTTGAACTTGTTCTTATCTTGATCTGCAGCCTGGTCCTCTCCAATCAGGATCTTAGCAGCCACGTCCAGACTGACCACACGAGGATCAGACACCAGAAACAGCATCACAAACTTTTGGCTCATCACACGCAGAGATTTGTCTTTCCTACTGTTGACAGAGGCTGGGCAAGACATAGGACAATAAACTTGTTATTGATATGCATCAACGGTTTGTGTGTTTGACTCCATTTCTGTTCATCATCTCTCAGAATTTTAAAGGACAATTTGATGGTTTCAATAAAAACTACATGTTCTCCACCTGCTTTGAACTCGACTCCTGGCAGCTCCACGAAGAAGAGCTCCTTCTGTCCATGTTCTCCGTTCTTCAAGTCCACAGCCGACACCTCGTTCTCCTTCTCCTTCTCCTTCTCGTCAAAGTCGAACTCCTTTTCCACGAGGCGCTGGCGGATCTGCTGCATCTGCTGGCTGTACCGGTGTTCCTCGCCCACTTGCTTCAGAATGGCCAGAGTCTGAGCCAGTTTGGTCCGGCCGTGCCAGGTGTAGCGGTTCTTTGCCGAGCGGCTCACCATGTGAAGACTCTCCAGCACGTTCATGATGTCGTAGATGCGCCGGCGCTCCACATCTGTGAGCGCAGCAGAAAAAATAAAATGTCATTTGGTAAAAGTAACTGATTGGAGGAGAAAATTAAGACAAACCAGCCTCGGTGACAATTTGTGTGTTTTTTTCCCCCCAAAACTGAACACGTCAACTCAGATATGATGTATCATAACAGTTATTGCTTAACAAAACCAGTTACGCAACCATTGTCTGCAATCTAAGAGCTTAATGGACATACTGAGCTCAGTGGCCACATCATCCAGGCAGATGTCGTTGTTGAGGGCTAGGTTTGGGTAATCTGGATAACGTGCAAGGAACTTGTGACACAGAAGCCCCAGACTCTTCTCTTTTCTGCTAATCATCCTCTCGGACTCTTCTCCAATGTCATGCTCCTGCAAAAAAAGACAACAGACCAGAACGGCTATTCTACTATCTCAACATACCAGAAGACGCCCGTTACATCAGCTCTAGTATTTTCTGTGTACCTGTGCAGATTCAAGACTGTCCCGTCCGTCCATGTCCATGCAGAGCTCCTTTTCTCGGTTTCTGATCTCAGGACTAGCAGCGCTGATCAGCATTTTGAGGTTGGAGGTCGGCGTCCAGGGATCAACGGAACCGACTTCCCTCCCTTTTTTAGGCGTGGTGAGGGGACCCATGGTGATCTGGTTGTCCACTAAGACTGCACACAAACCAGTTAATGTCTTTGGTGTTTTAGTCGTTTTTACCAGAACCTGGGGTGCAACAAAACCACCATCCTGGTGACAAAAGGGGAAGATGGATTAAGATACAAGACTGACATCACTTCTCTGGTTAACACTGAAATGTAAGAATACACCAATAAAAAGATACAAATGTAATTTTAACTAAAGGTGGTCATGTTACGCTGTACTTATTGAGCATCGAATGAGATTTCTGGGTCAGGTTTTGATGTGCTGTGTCTGTCAGTGTCCAAATTAGCATAACAGTTCAATAAGGATCATATGAACTATAGTTATCTAGGCTTTACTATGTTAACGGTCCAAACAATCAAATATTTAAAGAAAACTTAATAAGCAAACGCACTTCACTTAAATAGCCATAAACAATATTTAACCTGTAGGCCAGATTTCTTCTCTATTATATTTCTAAATCTTACATATATATTTTTTTAGGTAAAACTATTTCCCGGGAACCGACATTTTTAAAACAGCTATGAGTTTAATAACGCTCAGAGGGTCCGTGTAACAAACAAACACTTTCTGAACTTGTAATTTTCATCAAAAACAATCTTTTAAAACTCATCAAAACATGATCGATATTGGCGGTAACTGACGTACGTTCCACCGAATCGCAGCACCCGACGGCCCGAGCGGGCCCGCCCTTTGTATGTGAAGCAGCCAATGAGAACGTGGCGCGAGGCCGCGTAGAGGAAGTGAAGAGCGTCCCGCGCAGGTAAACAGTTTTTTGAAATCCTTGGCGCGGAACGTGCCTACGGTAACAGCGGCGGCTCCCTTTAAACGTTTTATACGTTTTTGACAACAGTTAATTATGACTAAGTCCCGCCGCCAGGAACGCTGCTGTATTTTTTAAGCCGCGTCTGCTTTACGGAGGAAAACGTCCCGCGGCTAACGGTGGGCGTCACGAGCTACGAGCTCCCGCCGTCCGATAAGAAACAGTAAAACCAGACAAACACGGGACATTTGAACCGAGCCCCGGCTTGAGTAGAAGAAACAACACGGACCAACGCGTAGGCTACAGGCGGTTAGCACATCCGGGTACAGCGCGTTACATTCCAGCCGCTGTGTGCTTCAATAACGCTCCCAAACGTCAGAGAAGGACATAAACAGACTCACCTAAATCCACGAAATGGGTCTCGCTCAGGGGAGGCTTGTCATGTTCGCGGTAGCGTGTTGTGGAGTCCACACAGTGTGGATAAGGACGTTGTTATGGGAGCGTTTCTCCGCGCGCACGGAAGCAACAGAAGCGTCGTTGTCTCGCCCTCTGCCAGTAAGCAGCACTGGTCTCCGCACCAAACTTTACTACAGTTGTGAAAAGTTTGCCCAGTTGTGTGCGTGACCGGCAGCATTTGGCCCGCCCAGTACGAGTGTGCGCGATTACGTCACACCCGCCCCATACCTCACGGGGAGAAAGGCGGGCCCAAATGAGATACTGTAGCGTCACGTAACCTTTCACCTCCCGCGGGAGGAGGGTCCACTTTGAAAGGTTAAATACAAACATTTTCATTACATGTCAGAAAGAGCTGTTAGTGCCACCTCGGCTCATCTCAGCGTGTCCTTCATAAACGTGACAAGTGGGGGGCAAAAGAAGAAGTGTCAGGGTTCAACCCCCCCATCTGCAGCAGATGATCAGTATCTGAAAGTCATGTCCTGTTGAAAAAGGAAGATAAATCTGACACTCAGAAATGTTGCCATAGTAAAGGTTTCTGTCAAGAAGTCAAGAGAAAAACATGAAACAGGGAAACAAGGACACAAGAGCTGGACCGACATCAGTGACGAGTTTTAGAGCTACAAAATTGGGCGTCCACAGCCATCTGTAAAACACGGTGGGGGCTCTGTCATGGCGTGGGGTTGCACTTAAGGCAGTGGTGTTGGGAGCCAGAATGTCGATGATGCCAAACACACTGGCAGCACGAAGAAGCGCTCGGAGTGTCTAGTCTGGACAACTATCACTGAGGTGACTGCTTAAGGTACACATCGGTGCTCCTACCCATTAGCATGCAGGTAAGTGTTACAAGTAATATTTCCTCTCGACTTGTCATATTAATCACATTTTTGGTTCCCATGCACACAGTCACACGAGCAGGAGGCAGCCAACAAGAAAACCCTACAAAACAAACAATAAAACATGTTAAACTTGTTTAAGTGTAATCTTTTATTTATTTTATTTATTTCAATTATTCATTGAGTAATTAATTAATTAATTGAACCAAAATTTGATGGGAATTTTCATCACAAATGTAGGCTATCAACGAATGCAGGTCCCTTGTTATTGGTTAATTTTATGATAAACCGCTTACGGTTTCTAGGCCCAAAAGAAGACCAGCTGATCAAACATGACCTGGTATTGATCCTTTGCAGTTATACACAAGTGCAGTTTGACTTAACTAATAGCACACAATCCATCGTAGTGTCGAAGGGGAAAAGCAAAGACTTCTGCACAAGTTCTAGTTTACAAATACATAGCACAACATGTATAAAATCATATAGCTGTGCATTTATCGTGGTTTTCAATCACTGAGAAAATACTGAATTCAAATTGTGTAAGGGGATTTTACAGTCTAACAGACCATTTCTGCTTCAATAAGACAGTGAATCATCAAAGCAGCAAATCAAACACTGAGTGGCTGGAAAAGAAGAAAACTCAGGTTTTAAATAGTCCAGTCTAAATGTAACCCACTCGAGTTCCTTTGAAGTGTACTGTTCAGTCAGCACAGTAGTTTCAGTGGCTGTAGCTCAGGTGGTAGAGCAGGTCGCCTCTTACTTGTAAGGTTGGTGGCTTGATCCCCGTCTGCATGCATCCCAACCCTACGCATGCATGCATGCAAAAAAATAATTATTTTGCTGCTTTGTTGAGCATGCCAAATATCCGATGTTCTCTGATACATCCATCACAGTATGAATGTGTGAACATTAGCTAGATAAATGTGTGTGAATGAGTGCTTTGAGTGCTCAGAGTAGAAAAGTGCTAAATAAGAACCAGCCCATTTACCAAGTAATGCTGAGGAACTACGATGGTTCTTTGAGGGGATGGTGTATCCAAACTTCATTCCCATAGTTAAGCAGATTTCATAAGCAGCTGTGTAATGACCCAGTGGATCATCAGAAACACTCGCCATCCTACCAGTAATCTGTTCCAGGCTTGTAAGATAAGATCAATAACATAAGATAACCTTTATTAGTCCCAGGCTCGGGTCACAGCAGAAAATACAAGTTTGACTAGAAAAAGTTCAGAAGAACACAATAAAATAGAATACTAGAATAAAATACTATATACAATAGAATAAGTACTGTACAAAATAGAATAAAATGCTTTGTTATAGTAGGAAAAAATTGGCGCCCCAGCAGACCACACCGTAAAAGATGGCTGAGGCCACCACAGAGTCACAGAAGGTCTTCAGGAGTGGGCCCGTCACTTCAAAAGACCTGAGCCTCCACAGCAGGTACAGCCTGCTCTGCCCTCTCCTGTAGAGGGCGTCTGAGTCCAGTTTATTGTTCAGATGAACACCAGGGTACCTGCAGCTGTCCACAGTCCACATGTCCACATGTTCAGTGGCTGCAGTGGAGGATGTTTGTGCCTGTGGAAGTTCACCACCAGCTCCTTGGTTTGTCCAGTGTTGATGTGGAGGTAGTTCTGCCGGCACCAGTCCACAAAGTCTCGGGTCAGTTCTCTGTACTCGTGATGAGGCAGATCTACACATCCTCCAAAAGAAACGAAATAAACGGAAAAAATCTGATTTGATTTATTTAGTGTTAAACTAGTAGAGGAATTTTTCCTAATTAAACGTACAAAAACCCCAAACACTTAAAATCCTATCGCATCGTATTCGTGTCTGACGGATGTATATTATACTGGAATTCTTTACATCACTTTGATGTTCCAACTAATACAAGTGAGTCTAAATTTAATGAGTGGGATCTGAATTTTCCCGCGTGGATCAATAAAGTGTGACTTTCTAATAATTCGTCTGAAAAGACTAACGACTACAAAGTACAATTAGCAGTTATTAGCGCGTGCCATGTCTCTAAACCCCCGTTAGGTGGCAACCAAGCACTACCTACCGAGAGTAACCATGGAAACCTACGGCCGCCTTCAAGGATGTTGAGAGAAAACGTCGGCGCTTGAAGCACCGCGTGACGTAATGCCAAGGTTGAGCGAGCGAGCGAGCGGGACCTTGATGCTGCCTTCAGGTGCCCGTCGTACATGACGACATCCTTGGCTACAATGTAAACACAGCAACAACAACAACAAAAAAAGCCTAACAGTTTGTTTGCTATTAGCGCATCTGTAACGACAGACTTAAAGCGTCATCCTCAAAACATGATAAGAAATAATACGTTTTACATCGCAGACACGGATGTGTAAAACAGGATGACTCGAGTACAGAGGCACTGAAAAGTCACTTTAAACGCACCGTGACGCCTTTTAAGACTAAAACTATTTTGGTTGCAAATAATAAAGGATGGATGGGTAAGATAACCTACGAGGGGATCTAATTTTTGCGTATTCTAGCAATTTTGCTATCCATCCCACGCACGTAGGAACATTTCCGACGGCACGTGAACGCGGCAGCGGGCTGCTCCGCTTGCAGCCAGAGGAGCGGACGGCGCTGCGCACGAGGCAGGTACCATCTTCCACCGGGAAGGCAAAAAAAACGCGGAGGAGAGCGGGGCGAGCGCCACGTCTGGCACCAGATTCCCGTCTTTCAGTGATCCTCCGCGTGCATTTAAAGCAGCCGACGTTTCCGGAGAGCTGAGCGGAGCAGCCGGCGTGCCGGGCAGCCTGCGAGCTCCCGCAGATCCTCCTGCAGGGATGCTGCGGCAGCGCAAACCTTCGGCAAGCAGTTTGTTCACTTTGTTGTAACTCTCGAGTTCACGTGTCAAAGTCTGGCTTTGGCAGCTTTGCGTGTAGAAACGTCCAGAAAGTGTGCGGTGTGTTTAAAAGGCCGTTAGAAAGTTGCCAAATTGTGTTTTAGTAAGTTTGTTTCTTTTACTTGGCGCGATGGGCTTAAACAGCCCACACCTGCAGCAAATAGCTGGACCGGGATTGTAGCGCGTGAGCGCGGAGCAGTCCGCAGGTAACTACATTATTCACACGTGTGTCGGTCATACGTTACGTACGTACGGCGGCTGTTTGCTTGTGTGTGTGTAACGATGCGGAAACACGAGTTTGTCTCCTCTGTTTGCTTCTTCTCTTGTTTACAGCAAGGTGCCACACTCGTGACCGCGGAGCTGTGAGTGACACCCGCTCTTCCACGTCACGTTTTTCTGGATGTTTCCTTTTCTTTTTTGGGAGGGGGGGTGTACTCCTTTCGCTGCAGCGGACCTGCCGACGTTTTTGTGGCTGTTTATAATCGCAGCAGAGTCGACCACGAGGATCACAGCCTCCTTCCAGAGCAGAGGTCGCAGGCTGCTGCCATGTTTGTAGGTGACGGGCTCCTCCTGGTCGTTTCAGGCTCCCCGTGTCAGCCCCCCGGGATGGGAACCTCCGAGAGAAACCATCAAGAAACATGACTGAGACGGAGCATGTGGCCGAGGCTGGATCCACTCAGAGACTGGCTGTCCTCTGTTTCATGAAGCAAAGCTGATAAAAAGGACACTTGTCTTTTCTCTAAAGAGACATTCATGAACCATAAGTGGAAATTAAGTGGGAAGGGGACTGAAATACTCTGAGCAGGTGTTTCCCTTCATTCCCTGTTGTAAAGGTGGGATATTTAGCAGTGGGAGAGCCGAGTGGTTACTGTTACTTATGGAAAGATGGAGGCAGGAGCAGAGGCGAGTCCACAGCAGCACCAGAGGAGGAAGCCTGTACTACATGGATTGGAGGACCAGAAAAGGGTGAGTGTGTCTCTGCCTGTGTGTGTGTGTCTCTGCCTGTGTGTGTGTGTCTCTGCCTGTGTGTGTGTGTCTCTGCCTGTGTGTGTGTGTGCTGGCTTTACAGTGTGGGGTCAGCCATGCTTTAACAGTTGAGTTTTGGCAGGGCGATGCGTGAGACGTCACTGAGGGAAACAAACCTGTTGGTATCTCCTTTATTAAAAATGTTTGGCTCAATGCACGAGGAAAAAAAAAAGGTATTCATAGTGTCAATGAAGCAAAGTGTGTTTAATTTAAAGCGAAGCATCAGTGAGAGCATGCAGGAGGCCGTGGGCTCCTCTTTGAGGCCTCCTCCAGGCTTTGTGGTTGTATGGAGTTACTTCAACAGTCTGCGCTGAGATTGATGGAGCACTTAAAACCACGACTCGATTTTCCCTGTTTCAGCTTCGCTCTGCATTTTCTGCGTGATGTTGATGTAGCGCTGTTGTAAGCTGGTAAGGTTTGATTTTTAGATGAATGATTACGTCGTCCTCTGTAGGACATAAAAACCCTCCTCTTGTGTGGAGATGGAGATGAGCTGCTATTTGCCTGGGACAGTGCAGACGTCGGACAGATTGGAACAGGCACCAGGTGACGGACCGGTGCGGGCTGGATAGATGTCTGATTTAGTGCGCATTAGTCTTCATTTAAGGATGGGAGGCAGAGAGGATTCCTCCTGCTCTGCTGCAGTGAGCAGGGACTGGACTGACTCGTGGTTCAGAGTATTTATCTTACGCTCAGCACACGGTTTACGATGTGTTTAAAGCTAAGAGACCAGACAAGAGGTTGGGGCTCGTGTCTGTGTCCCAGCGTGTCCCATCCAGAGCAGCTGTGAAGTGGACAGCTGTCCAGGTTTCCCTTTCACGCTGTGTAGAGATCCATCAGATTTCTGCCATAGGTGCACCAGGGATTGGGTCCGTTTTCTTTTCTGTTTATCCCACGTCCTCTTCTCGGCCCATAAATTTTTGATTTGATCAGGTGTGTTAAATTAGACACATGGGAATATGTAGAACATGAATATTAATTGATCCAACCAAAGTCCCAGCTGCTGTTTCCCAGTTTCTCAGGCGAGCCAGTATCTCACTGGCTGCTAAGTGACAACACGAGGACCTTGAAGCCAAAAATCCATAAAAGCCTTTCTGCAGAAAGTGGTCTGAGAGGCCAGACTGAGAGGCTATTCATGGCCACTTTTACACAAATCAGGCAAGTAGTGCAAAGTCCCTATGGAAGCAAGGCGTATGACATGAAACAGGTGCTTAGAGAGAGGGGATTTGTATGTAGCATAGCAACAGCAGTGATGCAGTGACCCCAGACATGCTCGCAAACGTGTATAAGTTTGGCAACTGCATTGAAATATACTGTGTGTCCACAGATTGCCACACATTGAGCACTTGTGAACATTCTACCGTATTTTCCGGACTACAGAGCGCACGTGAATATTAGCCGCACAACTTAAAATATGATTTTTTCATAATTTCGTTTATACATTAGCTGCACCAGACTAAAAGCCGCAGGTGCGCTAGCGGGCTAGTAGCGCTAGCGAGCGGGCTAGTTGCTAGTAGCGGCGGTGCACGGCCCGCCTTGCAGGTGGAGGGCAACGGAGCGACTGCTCCACCAGCCTCGGAAGAGCCCCGCAAAGTGGGCCGCGCACCGCCGCCCGACCGACCCAGCCCTTAGAGCCAATCCTTATCCTGAAGTTATGGCTCTGACTTGCCGACTTCCCTTAGCTGCCTTGTTCTAACATGCCAGAGGCTGTTCACCTTGGAGACCTGCTGCAGATATGGGTACAGGGCCAGCCAGAGCCAGCTTGCTAATCTAGTCTCTTTTTCGCCCTAATTCGTACGGCACTACTT
>VURO01046277.1:0-11437 GCA_015108175.1 Pelvicachromis taeniatus | reverse complement strand
TTGAACACACTGCTGGTTGTTGACAACAGGTGTGCTGACCGAACTCCACCAGCTGATGGAGCTGTGCTCACTGGACTGGAGAATCCTGCCACTCACTAACACACACACCAACAGGAGGAGGCAGAAAGACAGAGAGCAAAGATGAGATTTTTCTGTTCCATGCTACAAGATATTATTACAGTTTATGACTCATTAACCCACCTTTGGTGTGAGAAGCCTCGGCCATTAATGATCAGCGCCTCAGCTCTGCTGCCTCGTGGGAGTCTTCGTTGAACACCTCAAGTCTCAGCTCCAGATTCAGCCACAGATCCACATCAGCCCCTCGGCACGCTACAGTCACCAGGCTGTTTGCTCTCAGAGTTCAGCTCCCCTGGATCACTGACTACCTGACAGGTGGCAACCTGCAGTCTACGGCTGTTACTCTGGACGTGTATAAATATGTATTCAATTATATCAATTTAATATTTTTGTATGTATGTATTATAGAATAAAATGTTTAATTATAGATTATATTCAGTAGGATTGCTCTTGTGCTGATGCAAAAGCATTAAAGGACTATTGTTCCCCCAAGAGGACATAAGGATTTGGTGAATAGCATTAACTAAGTCAACATTGAAATCCTGTGATATTTGTTTTTCAATGTTTGACTTTTTACTGTTGTCCACCAGTTCCTTCAATTTCTCATTAAGTTCTTTTTGACATGCATCTTGGATCATTGGGGGAAACATGAAAGAAGAAATTTTGTTTTGAATAAGTTGTAAATGTGTTTCATATGAACAAAAGGAAGTTTTTGTCAGTTCCCTCAGTTCAGATATATATTTTTCCATATTCTCACGGCAGGTGTCTCTTTCTTTTTCATAATTAAGAGTTCTGATATGTTGGAAGATGTTAATGTTGTTTTTGAAAGGGTTCAATTTGAAAGCATCATTCTTGCATTTTTGACTAGATTTATGAAATACACTCTGTGGATCTAACAGTTTACGAACTGAGTAATTTAAACCGTGAAAACAATTTGGACCACTCAATCCAAAAAATTGCGTAAATGCCACAAATGTTGAGAATCCATAAATCCTGCGCCAGGAATAAGCTTTTTTGTGAAGTAGAGATGTACAATCTATACAAGGACTATTGAGTGTATAAATCAGAATGAAATCCACAAAAAATCCAATCTGTTGCAAAATGTTTTCAATTATATTACATAAAGGTCGCTCGGTGTGTTTGTTAATATCCTTTCTCCTAAATTCTCCAGAAACAAATATGGTCTTATTTTTCATGAAAAAAAATGCAACGGCATATTGGTTTTTAAACTTCCCCACATAATCTTTTATTTTTGAAGGTAACTTATTTGCATCAAAACTTGGAATTTTTTCTCCCTCTATCAGCATTTTTTTTATTTTACGATACTTATCTTCTTGTGTTTCTGAATTTAGGTGTTGAATCTTTTCCAAGTTTTTCTCAAACTGTTTAATACTTTGCTCACCTTCCAAATTAAGTTCATTGTGGTGCAAATTTATTAAACCATTTAAAAATATATTTTTAAGTTTTGTCCATTTATCTGAATAATGGAATATAATTTTGATCCTTGATTTCCTGGATGCTATTCTTCTGACTGAAAATGAGAGGAAAAGAGGTGTCATTCATGAACTCACAGCTGTTAAATATGTGTTATTTAAAAGGTTAGCTGATCCAAAGTACAAAATATTATAAAAATTATTTATTATTCACTATCTTTGGTATCTCACAATTTTTAAATAAGCAGACAATACATCAGTTTGCTGTAAACTGAATTCACTGCAAAGATGGAACAGCAAGCGTTAAGTCAGAGACATCTTGCGGGTGCTACATTGTGCTTCTCTATTTGTACTCCATCATTTAACCCCCCCAGATAACAGATAACAAGAACACATGAACTAGAGGGGCCAAGGGACTTCCTAGAGCTGATCTTGGAAGAACAATATGTTTGGCACAACAAGTCCATTCAGATCATAGTTCTGATATTGCAAAACCTGTCAGACAGGACAGAATTTAAAAAGAAAAAAAGGACTTGAAGTTTGCAAAAACCAAACTTTAGCAGAGCACAGGCAAAATCTTTTGCTGGTATCAAATTCAAAATAACCTGATATAATTTAACAACAAATATTTTATTTATTTGTGCTTCCATGGCTCATAACTTAAAAATGTAAGAAGCAGATATAAGTCTTTCCCAGTCCCAAAGAAAAATGTATAGTCATCAACTCACCTTTGGTACAAATAGCCATGTACCAGTCCGACTGATACTTCATTAATTTGTCTCGTCTGAAACAGGACAGATAATTGAGATCATTAACAGTTCAACTTAATCTAGGGAAGCACAGTATATACAGCCAGGTAAGGGATTCTGGATAAACAAACAGGAAGGCAAAAGATGAAACACATGGAGAGGAACAGTGGAAACACGTAAGGAAGACGAAACACAGTGACATGACTGAGCCACACAGCGAGGGAGAGAGAAAGACAGGGGAGACATGGATCAGAAAAGGGAGATGAGACACGGACTTGACTGAGGAACATACACAGAGGACATGACAGACTCACACAGGAAAAAAAGAATGAAACGGCAACAAGAAAACATGGATCAGAAATATGTGACATATGTGTCATGACTCAAATGCAAAGGCAGAAGGTGAACTCAAAAAACAGCTTTATTGCTGCACATGAAGAAAAAGTAACTAAACTGAGAGGTTCAAACATAAACTAGATCGGCATGGCAGACAGAACACACAGCTTGGTGAGGGTACAACACGACAAAGGGCAAAGGCAAGCAGGGCTTAAATACACAGTGGAGTAATCAGGGATTGGAGACAGGAAACAGATGGGAGAAATTAGAGCTAACAAGACAAGGGGAAACAAAACCAGACACACTGCACACAGGACAGGGACTATCAAAATAAAACAGGAAGCACACGACAGACACAGACTTGACACTGAACAAAAGGGAAACAAAACTAAGAAGTAGAAATCACAGGACAAAGAGCTAGAGAACTAGAAATATTGAAAAAGAAACCTAAACACTAGTAGTGATAACAATGATTAAATCAAAGATCAAAAAACAGAACAAAACTCAAAACACTGGTCACCGACCCAGGATCGTGACAATATAACTATCCTTAGAAGCATAAACAGGACTAAACTCCATACAAACTGTAAAAACCTGAGCTTAAACATCTCCCAAAAAACAGCAAAAGGAAATATCAATACAAAATAAACTGAAAATGCTTGGTCAATGACCCATCACCCTGACAATCGCCCTGGTATGTATGTAAAACTGGTTGTAGCAGGTGTCCACCCTAGTCTTACAGACATGTCTCACATGTTCTCCCTGCTATTGTGAATCTGATTAACAAAACAAAGGGATGTCTTAAAATGTTCTGTGTCTTTAGAAAATAAAAATGCCTTGAGTGACTGTGTGAGCCAAAACAAGAGATTATATGTATTTGGTTTCTGTTCTTAGAGTCAAATTTACATCTGAAAGTTTTGCTTTTAAAAAAGTTAAGTTGTTAAGCCTTGTTAAGTTGCTGCTTCAGAAAATGTGATTTAAATTTGTAATCATTGAGCTAACACTCTAGCAACTTTTACCATAAAAAGGAATCAGTAAAAATGTAAAGCACCAACTACTGTGAACACAAATTATATTTAAATTGGACAAGTAAAATATGTTATCTGGTTACTTCTTCTAATCACTGAAAATGTTTCCAGCCAGCCAGGAGTTGGATTTATGTGAAAAAACAAAAAAACAAAAAACAAAGCTGACAACAACATTACACCTCTGTAAGTTTCAGTTTTGTTTCTCTAAAATACCTGCTCTCAACCTACGAAAACGAGTGTGTGTGCTTTCACTACTTCAAGTTGTCAGTTAATTGAAAGGTTTTACACTGACTCTATAAAGTCTAGTTTAGAGCCCAGGGAAAGAGTGTAGACTAAATAACATCACTACAGCACTAGTTAATAAACTTAAAAGAGGGTTGTGTATAAAAAATGTGAAGAAGTTGGTCCATTGGAATGAATAATTGTATAAATGTATGTGTTTGCATGTGACTTAGTGCGGTTAGTGGCCTTCTCTCCTTTGTTCCATGGTTACAGTTTTGTGTAGCAATGAGTGTAAATACTGTATATCCTCCAATAACCAACAAGCTCTTTTAAACGCCGGTTTCTAATAAGTGCCGGGTTTGAAAACATATCACGCAAATAGACGCGGGTCTCTAATAGAAGCCGGGCGACCTTCGACCCGGAAGTCCCGCTGCGCTGTCTTCTTCTTCTCCTTTTTAAATGTTATTCGTGGTTGGCAGACAACTGAATAGTGCATTACCGCCACCAACTGGTATGGAGTGCGACCCTCCGCGTTGTCATTGGTCCTCCCTGTCTTATCACTCGGCCAGCTGTTTCCAGTCAGCCCTCATCTACGACCAGCGGCATTCAAGCTGGATGCAGCGACCATCGGAGTAGGATTACTACACTGAACTGGAATTGTCGGCTAGCGAACCTGCTAATTTTTACTTCCTCTTGAGGAGAGTCGGGCGGAGAGATGTTTCGAGTAGCACCACTCGTGCACTGGGCTACCACAGACACTCGGGAGCAAAGGAGGAGCACAACTGGGAACTGCATTACTTGTGAACTGTTGAAATACTGTAAATAAACGCACGCGTCTTTTCACCTCAGTCTAAAAACCGCACCTGGGTCCTCTTTCCCTCGCACTTCCGTGACAATTCCATCTGAGAAGGGAATAAGAGCCGGTCTCCAACAACCGCCGGTCTCTTTTAAACACCGGACCGGCTGAATACTTGTTTGAATAAAAGCCGGGGCTACTAATGGAAGATATACAGTATTTCACACAATTATAGATGCTATTTCAATAACTTCATAGCTCTCTTTAGAGGAGACTAGTTCTTCAGGGGTTTAATATGGGGCAAAGTAAGTGCTTAATCAGAAGTTAAACAACACTTAAACATCAATTAACAATAGAGGAAATTCACACATAGTAATTACTTGTAGGGCACTTTTATTATTATATTAATAGTCACTGAAGAAATGAACTTTGAGCTTAACTTTTAGCAGCACTTCAACTAAAACCACGGATGCTGTAAACTGAACTCAAGTGCTTTCCTTTTCTCTGTCATTTTGAAATATGGCAGAAAATACCACATTTTAAAAGATCTACCTGAAACAGAGTGCCTAGATTCAAATATCTCAAGAACTAGAAATTACACCTGGAACAGTGCTCACTAGTCTCCTTAAAACAATAAGTGGTACATCTTAAATTTATTCTTTGACTCCAGTGGCCTCTAATGGCAAGAAAAAGTCTTTTTTATTTTACAAGAATTAAACAGTTGTAAAAGACTTTTACAAGACAATGTCTAAAAATCAGCCTACAGTCCAGCTTACCTCGGGGAACTTCGGGTGTGTTTTGTTGATGGCGTGTGATGCAGCGTTAACAGCGTGAGCCAGTTCCTGCTCTAAGAGCCCGTTCATCTTTGCAGCCTCACATATCCTGTGATTAGACAGAGCACAGTCAGTAAGTTTAGTTCATGGTAACAAAACAAAGTCAGCGAAGCCTGTGCACTCGGAGACTGATACCTGATATTCACATCAATTCACGTTTACCTTGTAATGAGCTCTTCTGCAGCCCGGGCACACATCTGCACCAGGCCAGACTCCTCCTCTGTGGCCAGATCCACAGACTGCTGAGGGTAGAGGTGAGGTCGCAAAGGAGGCTTATCGTACTTGAGCTTGTCTTCCCATGACTTCAGTGTGTTCTCAAATGCCTGCAGGGAAATTTTAGAAGAATTATGGAAGAAAACACAGCTAGATAGATATATAGATAGATATAGATAGATGATTTAAACCTTTAAATGATGATTTAAAGCCTAGTCAGTCTGTCAACATGAACCCTCACCCACCTCCCCAATCTCTCCACTCATGTTCCTGATATTCTCCAAACTTTCTAAACACAAATTCCTTTTCACTCAGCAGCAACACACTCCCTCACCCGGTCTCTGGTGAGCATCTGTGCTCTGTTCTTGTGCTGGATCTTGATGACTCCAGGCGGTTGGATCCAGGCCTCACCGTCCACCTGAATGGGAACCCCTTCGTCACCCAGGATCGTAATCTTCACAGTCCGACACTGATTGAGGCAGAAGCTTGAATTAGAGTCACACAATGTACACACACAGTATACAGAAATGCATTTGCACTTCATACGGTTTTTAATGCATCTGCACACCTGTGCTATGCGGTGGTGTTGCAATTTGATGACTCTGGACACAGCCATTTGCATGCTCCCAAAAACAGCAACCACTTCCAGGATCTTGTCATCAAAAGATGGAGCGCAGAATATCTACACAAAAATATTATGACAATAAGGAAACCAATGTCAGTGTAATGTAGCTGGAAGTATCCTAAAAGGATCAGGTTGCCTCTATTTAAAATTTATATAAATATTCCATAGAAACATAAACACAAGAAAAGCTAACATATTAAAAAAATTGTTTTCAGCAGTCCTTTAAAACAAACTATAGACTCAGCCAACCTGAGGAAGACTTTCCAAAGGTTTATGAGCTACATCCAGCCTCTGGTTTTAAAATAAGTGACAGTTAAAAGACCCAGTGTCAGGGGCTGGATCTGTGACCGAGCATCTCGAGTTTATTTCGTATTGTTGATTTCTTATGTTAGATTCGTGTCTTATTCTTAGTTAAGAGTTATTTTGTATTTTTGATTACTAGAGAGAGAGAGAGAGATAAGATAAAACTTTATTAATCCCTCTGGTGGGTTCCTTCAAGAAATTCAGTTTCCAATAGACCAGCACCGTCAAAGTTGAAAGGTAAGGAAACAAGAGAGTACAAATAAAATAAATATAGCATATATACACACAAATACAGAGTATAAATATGGATAAATAATATAAACAGGAATATCAGTGGAATATATACATCGGTAGATTGCACAGTGGTTATTGCACAGTTGGATATGTTAGAAAAATATTGCACAGTGAATAGTGAATATTGCACAGTGAAAGGCACTGCAGCTTAGTTGTTCCCTCCTCCCTTGTCCTCCTGTTTCCCCTCCCTCTCCCCTCCAGCGAGGAGTTAAACAGTTTGATGGCGTGTGGGACAAAGGAGTTTTTATGTCTGTTGGTCCTAGACTTTGGGAGAATCAACCTGTTGCTGAGCATGCTCCTCTGGTTGTTTATGGCCATATGCAGAGGATGCCCAGCATTGTCCATAATGTCCAGCAGTTTCTTTACTGTCCTTTTCTCTGCCACTGTTGCCAGAGTGTCCAACTTCATGCCAAACAATGAGATAATACTAATGAGATAATCTTAAGTTCTGGTATTATTATTAAGTTAGGGTTTAGTTGAGTTCTAGTCTAGTTTATGTTTCTTCTATGTCTCCTGATTTATGAGTCTTTTCATGTCCCCTCTGCAGTGTGTCATGTGTAAATATGCTCATGTTGTCAAGCTTGTGTTGTCTTGTCTACGTTGCGTTATGTTTCCTGTTTGACTTTGAAGTGTCTGGTGTTCCATGTTTAGTGTGTTTAGTTTTGCTTCCTCTGTAGTGTCAGGTTCATTTGTGTCAGCTGTGTCTTCCCAGGTGTTTCCACTTCCCTCATCACCCTTCTGTGTATTTAAGTCCTCTGTCCTTTGTTGGCTTGACTGTTCTTTCCATATCAAGTCACGACCAGTCAGAGTTTTCTTTCTACTTGCTAATGTTTTGGTTTTCTTATGTTCATGGTTCGCATGTACCTGTTCAGTTTCATGTTTTAGTTATAGTTAGTTACTTAGTTATTAGTTATAGTAATTTAGTTGATCCCAGTTTACAGGGATCTACTTTATGATGAATATCATCATAAAGTTGATTTATTTCTTTAATTCCATTCAAAAAGTGTAATGTGTATAATGTACACATTCATTCCACACAGACTGATATATTTCAAGTGTTTATTTCTTTTCAATCTGATGATTATAACTGACAACTAATTAAACCCCAAGTTCAGTATCTGAGAATATTAGAATATTACTTAAGACCAATACAAAGAAAGGATGTTTAGAAATCTCGGCCAACTGAAAAGTATGAACATGAGAAGTATGAGTATGTACAGCACTCAGTTGGGGCTACTTTTGCCTGAATTACTGCAGCAATATGGCGTGGCATGGATTCGATCAGTCTGTGGCACTGCTCAGGTGTTATAAGAGTCCAGGTTGCTCTGATAGTGGCCTTCAGCTCTTCTGCATTGTTGGGTCTAGCATATCACATCATCTTCTTCACAACACCCCATAAATTTTCTATGGGGTTAAGGTCAGGCTGGCCAATTAAGAACAGGGATATCATGGTCCTTGAACAGCACTCAGTTGGGGCTAACTTTGGCACTGTGTGCAGGTGCCAAGTCCTGTTGGAAAATGAAATCTGCATCTCCATAAAGTTGGTCAGCAGTAGGAGGCTTGAAGTGCTCTAAAACTTCCTGGTATACAGCTGAGCTGACATTGGACCTCAGGAAACACAGTGGAGCAACACCAGCAGATGACATGGCACCCCAAACCATCACTGACTGTGGTAACTTTACACTGGACCTCAAGCAACATGGATTCTGTGCCTCTCCTCTCTTCCTCCAGACTCTGGGACCCTGATTTCCAAAGGAAATGCAGAATTGACTTTCATCAGAGAACATAACCACTCAGCAGCAGTCCAGTCCTTTTTGTCCAGGCGAGACGCTTCTGACGCTGTCGATTGTTCAAGAGTGGCTTGACACGAGGAATGTGACAGCTGAAACCAAAGTCCTGCAAAGAAAGCGGTCAGTGCTGTTCAAGCGCCCTCAAGCCTGGCTGCTGGAATGGATTCGGTGGGTAGAGCGATGAGCAATCAGTCTGTGGTGCTGGACCGCAAGTTGGATACAAACCGGGAGAAGCTGACCAGCCTGTTGGATGCTCAGAGTGCCCTTATTGTGCGCACTGCAGCCGCCACCACGGAGCAACTGGCGGGCATGGTGGGCACTATTGTGCGTCTGGACCGCAGCATGGATACCATTCTCAAGAGGTTGACTGCTCTGCAGCATAAGATTGACAGACCGGCTGCCAGTTCAACTGGGAAAATAGTGAAGTTGTTTGCACGAAATGAAAAATAACCTGATTGTTGATTTGGACACCAGAAGCCAGCTATGGTTTCATGGTCAGCTCAACCCAAAAACAACCTCTGATAGCAACGTTGTTTTGTCTCTCCGTCCCAGTCTTTAAGGACACCTGCGCAGGACTGAGCTTGTTGACTTTTGCTTGACCGGTCGAAAGGAGACTGTGCTTCAATCCCACAAGGACACATACTCTCACATGCACGCAAACTTACACTGACACTGATATGCAATCACCCCCCCTCTCCCCCTACCAATGCCTCTAATGCTTTCATCCCAGTCGTATAGGCAGCAGGTCTGGGGAGCGCTGGGAACGGCTGCATGACCGGGTGGGGCTGTCTATGCAGACTTACGTGTCTTCTGTTAACCCCTCCCACCCACAGTGACTTGTCATGTGATTGACGTTGTTAGATGTGCTGATTTATGTGCTTTTATGTGCTGTGGTGGTTTTTTTACTGTACTTATACAGGCCTCTGTTTGGAGCCCTGTGTGACTAGAGTGCTTTTTTTTCACTCGTTCTCTCCTGATGTGTGTACTTCATTGTGTTTCACATGTTTCACATGTCACATGTGTTGTTTGTAAGACCAGAATGTGCTCCCCCTAATTGCCCCTCAGGGATAAATAAAGTCTTTTGAATTGAATTGAATTCAATATTGAACCTTTTCACAATATTCTAATATTCTGAGATATTGAATTTGGGATTTTCATTAGTTGTCAGTTATAATAATCAAAATTAAAAGAAATAAACACTTGAAATATATCAGTCTATGAGGAATATACACATTTCACATTTTGAATGGAATTAGTGAAATAAATCAACTTTGTGATGATATTCTAATTATATGACCAGCACGTGTATTTTCTAGTTTAATTTGTTCCAGGATGTTTTGCCTTGTTTTCCATTTTTGACTTCAGCCCAAAATAAACAGCTGACTATTTGTTAAAGATTCAGTTCTGTCTCTCCCTTGTCTGCTTTTGGGTCCGCTCCACAAACACACCAGCCATCCCAGCCATGACATCCAGATCAAAGGGCCTCATATTATAAATAACATTTTTAAATTCATTCTGAATTTCACCATAAGCCAGTGCATTTTAGCAGCCTACTTGCTGTTCCCTGTATCAGCTGAAAATGGGATAAGGAGGACTGAGATATTAAATAAAGGGAGCAAAGGATGAGCTTTGAGATGTGAGATTCAAAAATCAAATGTTGATAAAATATAATACAGATATTGATGGAGAGGGTGATGAATTTTGCCAAGACTGAGATGAATTTTTGACATATACATAGATTTAGTTGTATTTTACTGTTCGCAGCTAACACCGTGTTAGCTGCACATTTATCAATTTATAGGCTAAAAGATGATTAGAAAAGTCTTTTCAATCATGTTAACACTGCTGAAAACTGTTTTGCTGATGAAAGAAGTAACTCCTTTGATAAGTGGCTGTGTAGGTTTGACTGAAGTCTGAAAAGGGCCAAAAAAACAGGATTTTTTTCTGAATTCATGTTCTAGCTTGCAGACTTGAATGTGAATTCAGCGTCAGGCTTTAGTTTGAGAAACAGCTATTTTTTAAATTACAATGCAAACTTGTGAAGGGAATAATACACGCACAGCTTTCTGGCATTTTCACAAATAAAATAACTTCCTTAAAATAGAAACCTCTGATGAGTTTAAGAAGAAGCTTCCATTGTTTCAGAAACTCAGGTAGACAAGATGACTTCTGTCAGCAGTGATAATATAACTAGATAAAGCATTTTCCTAAAGATCCCAAGCCTAATGATCATTAGTAAGGGATAAGGTAACATAATGCGCCACAGCAGTGAGGGATGCTGAAACTGGCCTCTGTAGAGCAAATGTGGAAATTAGATTGTGTCAGTAAATCATTGTATAAATCACAAATTATTTTTACAACATTTTTGATCCATCAATTATATATAACATCGAATAATAGACTTAATTTCTAAGGGACCCCAAGATTTTGAAGAGTAGACTGTATGTGTATGTGCTAAAAAATAAAAAGAACCAACACAAAATGTCACATTTATTCCTGAATTTTCTTTTACACGTATTTGTACTTATAGTAGTGACTAAACAGAGAAATAAAAAGTGATTTCTGTAACAGGGAGAACTCTCATTCTTTGATATTTGTGTAACGAACCTATAACAAAGACATTGTGCACTGTAAGCTCAGCTTGGCTCTATCCTGAAAGAGAAATTAGCTGTTTCAAAAATGAAGACCCAGCAACTCTGATATTGATCCATGTGAGCCAACAGTTCACAGGGAAAGG
>VURO01046275.1:0-44405 GCA_015108175.1 Pelvicachromis taeniatus | reverse complement strand
CACACACACACACACACACACACACACACACACACACACACACACACACACACACACACACACAACTTGAAAAGTTAGACACATCTAATATTTCACGTGTTACATCTTCTGTTTTCAAACCAGCAGAAATGCTATTCTTAAATTTGCCTAGACATGAGACACTGTTTATGTGTGTTGTTGTTTTGGATGGTAAATAATGCGTATCCAGTATCCAAATGCATACATTAGATGAGATTAATCGTTATATTCAGACAATGTATAAACACCAACCGGCATATCAAATAAAAAAGGTAAAAGAAAACTAAAGCTTTGGAAAACATACACGAATTAGGACGGGAATACATTTTACTCGCACTCACTGGGGCTGCCTCTGGATATCTTTAGCATCTGCTAGATTTTGTGCTTCAGTGAGAAGGTCAGCTGGAAGAGAATGTGTGTTTCTCTATGGGAGTGTGTGATAAATAGCATTTGGCTGTCACCCAAGCCAGACAGCCAGTGTGCGCTCTCCAAACCTCCAGACAGTTGTTAACATACAGCCCACCTGAGACCCCGGGCTCATAAATTAGAGCCATTTAGCCGAGCTGTCTATCCACCTATCCAAACAGAAGCTGACAGACTTAGTCTTTGTTTCTTTGGAAATTGCTATGAGGTGATCATGATTCAGTACTTCCTCAGCAAAAATTCACCCAATTTTTCTGATGTTTCCTCCATTATCATAACTGAAATGTATTTGTGATGCTCTCATTTGCACTGCACGGAGGTACAAAGCCTTACCATTTTGCCCCCATTCTTTTACTCATAAATGTATTTTGCAGTACACCAAATATTTATTGTGATAAAGAGTTCAGAGAATTAATTTCTATTATTTAAAATAGTAAAACATTGTTTCATATTGTAAAGTAAAATTTGCTGAAAAGTATGTTTCAAAATTGTTGGAATGAGGTTTTCTGATACATTGCCTATAAATCAGCTTTGGGTAAAGAAATCCTGTTTTTCAGCTGCTTTGCTGCACTTTCATGAAGCGTTTTATCAGCCAAAGAGCTGTTCTGTTTGTGAGTGATTTGTAAGTCTTGTTAGATTAACCTGACACATAGATTGCTGGTTCAGCAAAGCACAGCCACCATTAAAGCGTCACAGTACTCACTGGTGAACACCACGGCAAATATCTCCTCTAACAAGTGATTTATTGCTGTGCTAAACCAGATATATTCTCGTGCTAGTTGCAGTCAGGGAAATGTGATGTCTGCATGTGAAATTCAGTCACATTTGACCCATGAATCTTGATGTATATAAATATTAAAACTGAGTCTCACCCTAAGAACTCTTTATAGTTGCCTACTACAGCTAGTTTAATGGAGTGCCATCTTAGAATTCTCTAACTGTTTAAATATAAGATTTAAACCATTTGCAATAGTAGATAAAGTAGAGCTGGGCCGGTCTAGTTGTGTTATAAAAGACAGCGATGAATTGCAAATATTTTTTTAAACTAGACTTACAATCATGCAACTTTTGGCTTTTATTAGAAAACAGATCAAATGACATATATAATGCAGCTCGTAAAATATGGCCACCTGACTTATGCATGCATTCCCTGTTAGGTATATATAATTCATTTATATAGTTTATTCCCACTGCATGAGGTTTTATCTTAAAGCATGGTCTGTTAGGGCAACGTGGTGGTTACCACGGTTATCTTTCTGCAGGGAGGTCTTGGGTTCGAATCCACCATCTGCCTGGGGCCTTTCTGTGTGGAGTTTGCATGTTCTCCCCATGTCTGTGTGAGTACTCGGGCTTCCTCCCTGAGTAGGTTAATTGATCATTATAAATTGCCCGTTTCTCTTGTGATAGCTGGTCCCGCCTCTCGCCTTATAGTACCTGGGATAGGCTGTGAGCCTGAAGTGGAAGAAAATGCACACATGGATATGGTTTTGAGGGAGAGTAGAGCTGTTTAGGATCTATCTTGTTATGTTTCTCTGCTGCCCTCTATTGGTGTTGATATGTGAACCAAGAGTTTCCTTTTAAGTAAGAGTAAGTCAGTCAGTCAGTCAGTCATTCAGTCTGTCTGTCTGTTGTGCCACTTGATCTCTCGAGATCAAGTGGCAAGTGCACAACACTTGATCTCGAGTGCAACTACGATCGTAACAACTAACAATTTGTTATTTGTGTATTCTGATTGCACTCCTGCCAGGACTGTCGTTCTCACCGCTCTCAATGCCGTTCTGAAACAGATTTCTCATAACACAGACTCACCTGTGCAGACGACACTGAAAATGTCACAAACCTTTCACATATGTCAGAACAGAAAAAGACAATTGAAACATTTTCCGTTTAAACACGGAGACACCAAGTGGCATAAAATGTAACTTACAGTTACAGTACTGAAAAAAATGTAATCTGATGTAGCGTACAAAGATTTCAGACACAAAAGTAAAAAGTAAAAGTTTACATATTTAATTGTAAAGGATTCATTTGATACTTTACATGGTGTTTTTACTGAAACTGGGAGAAACAAGATGATACATGTGAAACTATGTTCTTCTTTGTTCTTTACAGGTCGCCAAAGTGAATCATCTGCCTCCATTTCACCCTCCTCTCCCTCTGCATGTGTTCCTTCACTACTTCCATGAATCTTCTTTGCGGTCTTCCTCTTTTCTTCCTGTCTGCCGTGTAAATATATCCTTTATCCTTACTCTACACATTTCTGCACCATCTCCTTGTCTTTCTGTCTTTGTCTCCAAACCATCCGTCTCTCTGAGGGGCTTATTTCTAATTTTGTCCATACCAGTCAGCCCTAGCTGCATCTCTAGCTTGGCCTCATTTCTCCATCAGGCCGGGTTCTTTCTGTTCTCCCCATGTTTGCGTGGGTTCTCTCCGGGTCCTTCCTAGCGGGCTCTGTGGTGCAATGGATAGCGCATTGGACTTCTAGTGTTTATCTTCAGATGCAATGGTGGCGCCAGTGTCCGGCAGCCTCGCCTCTGTCACTGCGCCCCAGGTTTTTTGTTTTTTGTTTTAAACTTTTTTTCATTTTTGAGGAGGCGATAGCTCAGTAGGTAGAGCGCTCGCCTCATGATCAGAAGGTCTGAACCGCTTCCCCTCTGCCTGAGCAAGGTACCGTCTCTACACTGCTCCCCAGGCGCCGTATTGACGGCATCCCACTGCTTCACTGAGTGAAAGGGTCAAATGCAGAGAAGAAATTTCCGCCTGTGGGATAATTAAGGGATTCTTCTTTTTCCCACTGTCCAAAGACATGCAGTTTGTGGGGAAATTAACTAGAAGTTAATTGGAAAATCTAAATTGCCCATAGGTGTGAATGGTGCGAATGGTTGTCTGTCTATCTGAAGTGTTTCTATGTCTATGTGTGTTAGCCCTGCGACAGACTGGCGACCTGTCCAGGGTGTACCCCGCCTCTTGCCCCAAGACAGCTGGGATAAGCTCCAGCGACCCTGAAAAGGATAAGCGGCTGCGAATGGATGGACTATATGAATACTATACAGAAACATATACAGTGGAAAAGTATATAGTATATATACAGCATAAAGTTGTGTTTCATTAGCACTGGCATGAGATGCACCTGTGACACAAGAGAGCACATGTTTCTATTTGTCTAACTAAACCTCATCTCAGAACGTCTTTGTTTTCAATTACAGAGCAGGTTCACTGTTGCCACTGGCAACATTTTTCAAATATATTTGAAAAACGTTTCAATTGATTTGACTGAAAACACTAAAAGAAGCAATGCTGGACACTATTAAGTGAGAGACATGTAGCTCTGAAACTGTTTTGATGAGTTGTTCAGATGAGAACATCAACACAATTACAAAACGACTTTAGCAGCGAAGTTAATGTGGAAACAACTGCGGTGTGTACAAAAAGAAAGGGTAATGTTGGTGGGGAAGTCCATTTCTGACACAAGAACAGCATCATAGCGATCAGGAAATACTGTAACTCTGAAGTGTTTCTATTTCTGGGAGCATTGTTGGCATACGATTGTGTTTTCTACATTAACTTCAATGCCTACATGAGCTTGTTGTGTTACAAAAACTCCTTTACTTAAAGTACTACCTTTGTGCTCATTCTCCTTTTTATATGACATAAAACCTATTTACACAATATGTCAGCTAATCTTATATTTATTTAATTATGCGACAGGTAAACCTCTCAAACAATATTGCTGGCACATCACGGCAAAACACAACATCCACCAGGAGGGGGTGCTACAACACAAAACATTTCCTTGTCTCTGCAAACGTGCCGTGTTTATGAAACTGCTACGACTTAAACGCATCCACAGACCGAACTGTGAGCACAGCTGAGGCTTCTGAAATATGCTCCAACCCCAAAATTACAAAACCCCAAAATAGTGTTCCAGGGAAAAATTTCTGCCACATACATTTATTTTAAGTGCGTAATAACATTTGCATTGCATAACTCATGGCTGGACCGCCATCCAACCTCAAGAATTTCAGTGAAACTGTTTCTTTCCTGCCTAGATACACAAAGGAAGGGGCTGGATGTTACAATGCATGCAAATATATTTAATTAATCTTGTATTGTTTTTTACTCAAGAGTGACAAATATTATTATTACTATATAAATAATGTTTAAACTTGGATTCAAAGGAATTTTAGTGTGAGCAAAAAAAAAAAAAGAGTCCTTCCTTTCTGGCATCTTTTATATGTTCATAAAGCTGCTCAGCGATGGAAATATGTGGATAGCAGTTTCCATAATGAACACCACCATTTCCACTGCCTCTAGCTCCAATATAATTTAATAGCCGTTGTGGTAATTGAGCAAGTCTGTTAGGTGTTACGTGTTAATGTGTCTTAATTACAGAATTGACTCACGGGGCTGTCTCTGTGTGGCACGGACTAAAAGGTAGTCTGATATAAAAAGAAAAAGCTCAGAGACATTAAAAGGATAAGTCCACACATTTTATTAAATTCATATTAATGATTTCATTATTCAGAGTGGATTGGATTAATATTCTGGTCTGGAACCATTTTAGCATAGAAAACAAATGGATTTGGAACTAATGTTTTCATAATGAACAAGACTTTTTCTTCCCTCCCTGTCTCATGCAAGCTCAATCTAGTTTGTAATATCTTTCAGACAAGCTGAAGTGTGGAATAGATTTATGGCCACAAAAGGCTGATAAAATCCTTATCTGTGATTAAAATTCACTCTGCTCTCATCGTTAATATGCTTATTAGATTTTTTTTCCTCCCTTTTATTTGATGGAGCGATTATTACCATTTGTGTAGTGGCTTTGTGGCTTGTTCCGCTGAAGCGCTGCTGGTATCGTCACACCATCGACTCCAAAAGTCTCCACCCAGCATGAAGTTTAAACGTGGTTGCCGGTTTGCGAAGCTGAAACTTTCAAAGCTCCTTTATGTGTCACGGAGATCAGAAAAGTGTGTTGGGCTTTTGAAGGAAGGTAGGTGGAAAAGACATACATTTCTGACCTTTAAAGGAAACACTTCATTGACCTATGAAGGAGTGTGTAGTTTCTCCCGCAAACCTATGACAATCATTTTGGCTGGGCCTTTCAGATCTGACCTTTTTCAACCTTTCATGTTGAAGTTTTTGATTGTTAGTTGAGACCAGTTGGCCTCATGGTTATGGAGATGGACTGCATTGGATCCCAAAGGTTACATAATAAAATCCTGTTCCACCATACTGTAGACAAAAATGGGTGTCGTGATCCTGCTACTTATTTTAGCCCAAATCGTAGGCAGCAGTCTAACAATGATTTTCTTAATAAGTCAAAATTTCTGAGTTCCAAGTCCGAACTTGAACCTCTGTTTGGTTGGAGCAACCCCAAGTTAACAATCCAAGATGGCGGCGGTGAACGCTAAACACTAGTAAAACTATTTATGTAAAAATTCTAATCTGTAGCGCCAATATTGTGTATTTATGATTCACCAAAAATTGATTTGCAGAGTTCTGACCATGCTCTATCTATGAGTGTGCTGCAGCTGTTTTTAAGTGCAAAAAGTGACAGCTTGGCTTTTACACCTGCTCTTCACAACAGCAGACTGGCACAGTGTCCTCATCACTGTAGATGCTACACCATACTGTGTGTCATCTGCGCTACGCTTTCATTACAAGAGCAAGTAAAGCAAGTAAAATGTTTATGATAAAAATGGGCACTCCAACTTTTTTTCCTGCCCGAGAACTATGGACTCACACTTGGAGGTGCTATCCCAACTCCTTCAGACTCAGCTGCAAACTCAACAGAACCACATCATTTGCAAAAAGCAGAGATAAATTCGGAGGTCACCGAACCTCCAACCTCTTTTCTGTGCCTTGAAATATTGTCCACAAATAATACAAACAGAATAAGTTTGCTTCTTGCTGCTTTATTTCTGTTTTGACTTGGACTCTGAACAGAGCTCCAAACAGATGCATGTAACACAAACGACTGTATTACTGCCTTATAGGTGGCCGACAGGTAACAACAATAGAATACAACTCCTACACACTGTCTCACTGACTCACATACATTTTTTAAGTCACGATGTTTTATTCCTGCTACGACACTCCCAAATGTCTGCACTGTAAAAGCATCGTTCAACAGTGCTGCTAGTAAAAGTCAAAAGCCAATATTTAAAGAGTCCCTAAACATAAGCTTGTATAGCATCTTCTATACTGGTTAGTTCAGTTCAAAGTGCTTTACAGGTAACTGACAAAGTAAGACTGTAGAACTTTAAGCAGTAAAAACAATGGGGGACTAATGAACAGAAAAGATATGCAGAAGGAGGACAATAAAATCTAAAATCATAAAATAGACACAGGACAATAAAAACATTTTAAAGCAACAACAATAAATGTAAAAACCTCCATTAACTGGAGTGAGGAGCTATTTAGAAGAGATGTGAAAACACAGCATTTTTCACTCTGTTTTATTGCTGTTTGATTAATTTAAGCATTTTTGAATACCATTCATTATTTTCAACTGTTCATTTCATACTTGTATACATGGTGGATGTAGAACAAGACATATTTTAAAACTAAAATACTTTCCCAGGCTCTTAAAGGTAACTCTTCTCAAGCAGACAATGACAACACAAGAACTGCTTGAAGGCTCTAATTCAATCCAGCGTGCTTGTCTTCGGTGTTTTCCCGACTCCCGGTTGCCAACTTGCTGACTTTCCACTTAGCAACTCACACATCCTCTGGAGTGTTATGTTACTAAAAGGAGCAAGTACAATTTAGTGTACTAATTAAGTATCCATCTGCTGATGTGTTACAATCAGTTATCACTCGGGGCTTCAAGATATAATTAGTGTATGTATTTATTGAAAAACGGGTGCTTTGATTGTGCATTGTGACGATGTTATATATCAGGTTCACTCACATGCATGCATTGGACACACTGCAGTCCTGTCATTCAATCATATATAGACCCTCTGCTTCAGTGTTTCTTTCTCCTCTTCACTGCATGCTGATTTTCATTTCAGTGCTCACAGCAGGTGCCAAGGAACCAACTCCCGACTTAATGTCGGGCTCATTTCCCAGGTCAAGACTTTATTGATTGATATAGAGTACAATTACATAACCTGCTATGCATATCCCCCCACCAGTTATTAGTATAATTTCCTTTATTACGCCCTCTGTGAACTCTGAGGCAAAGTAGCGGGCCACAGGCTCGGTCTGCCTCTTTCATCTCACTGCTGAGTTTTATAGTACTGACCTATGATTTCGAGGTGTCACAGCTGCCAGAATAGTTTAACTGTGACAATTACACGATTTGAAATGACAGCATGATTCTGTCTTTTGTACTTCTTATGTCTCGCTCCCAATCCTGTCACAGCTTGCCAAATAAGATAAGCTCTGCGATGAGAAGTAATATTATCAGATCAATATGTTCTGTACCTAATGTTCCCCCACAGAGGAGGGAAAAAAAATCTTCAAGCATGTTCTTTTTTTTCCGTAATCAAGTAAAAGTATCTGCTGTCATAGTGGAATAATCATGTTTTTGTTAGGGTTTGGACACTTTGGAAAACGCTTTCCGTTTCTCTCGGAGATGATCAAAACAGATCGGTCGGCATTAAACCAATCACAGCGGCGGGTCTGTAGTGCTGTCATTATACTTTAATTTGGGTTAAAATCACATCACTGGCATTTTTCTGAACCTGTCATAGAAAAGGTAAGCTACGCAACCTGCCACATACATCCTAAGGCCATAAAATGCCCCATTGAAAATCATTAAAAATGCAGTTTTTAATCTCACATTTATCTGGACATCAACTAATGTCGAGGGGCTTGGAGATGCAAGAGTACAGCTGTTCTACATCTAAAGGTGACCACAACAGTAAACCTTTTACATGCAGTTCTCACTATGGCCAGTAGAGGTTGTATCAATTCATAAAGAAACTATGGGTAATTTGAAAAAAACAGAGGTCTGATATATATAACACCATTCATCTATTCTTTTCTGTTTATCCAATTCAGGGTCGTGGAGTCGCTGGAGCTTATCCCAGCAACCATAAGACGAGAGGCGGTGTCCAGGTCTCCAGCCTGTCACAGGGCTAACACAGAGAGACACACAACCATTCAACTCTATGGGCAATTTAGAATCACAGTCTTTAGTATGCGGGAGGAAACCCCCAAGAGCATCCATGCAGACACTGGGAGAACATGCAAAGTCCACACAGAAATACTCCAGCAAGATGGTCCAGTCAGACCCAGGCCCTTCCTGCTGTGAGGCAACAGTGCGAACCACTGCTGCCACCGTGCTGCCCACAACACATCTGCTTGTTTTCTTGAGGTGAGAGTCTCATCAGGAACACGTTTACTTAGCTGTTTACAGACAATGTCATGAACATTTTCATTCCATCTTTTTTATGGTTAAAGCGCCATTTGATTTACCCGAGTTACACCACATAGATTTACAAATCTCAACACATGTTCCTGGGTAGCTCAAAAAACTTGTAGCAGCCACTATGCTTTAGCTTTCTCCTGGAGCTCAAAGTCGATGGGCTCACTTATTTCAACACGATGTGACAAATTTTCTTCTTCCACTGGCAGATATTTTTCCACTTGCAACAAGAAGAATGAGCAAAACAAGACTCAGTAGTAGTTCAAGTGACTAACTTTGGCTGCTGGATCACCCGCTTCTCAGTTTTTGCTGCTGCTAAGTATAAAACATAGATCAAACTTCCCTGTGAGCTTGTCTGTCTGTAAGTAACCATCACTATGTAAACATTGCTTGTCATTACGATGGATGGGTGTGGGCACTGAGCCACTGGTCTGTGAGGTCTGTGTTATTGTGGTGAATGGATGAGAATACAATTTTAACACACATACACACACACACCCACACACATACCCTTTTATGAGTCATTCAGTGTCTCTGTTTATTTATTTAGCTTTTGGTCATACAGGGAGTGTTCTTGTTAGCCAGACACGCCCAAACGCACGTGAAGAAACATGAGGATTTGAGGACGGGTTCATCCCAGGATTCACTCAGTTGCAACAGCAGGCATAATTTTAGCTCTGCAAAAGTCAGCATGGCACAGAAGTAGTCCTCAAGTAGGCACACGTTTTCACAAAAACAATTTAAAGGCCAAAACTTAATAATGGATAATTAAGTCATGTTCCTTTTTAATCAGTCATGCACAAAACATTTTACATTACTCTAGCTCAAGAGCTCTCAGTAGAAAAGATTCAGAAACGTTTAGACGATTATAGGAATGAAAAACTAATCAAATGATTATCTAAAATATTTTTGATTTAAAAAATTTCAAACATCAGCTTGAAAACTGTATGAAAGGTCACTGCTTTATACGTACATGTGCTCAAGAAATCAAGAAACACAAGTGAAGAAATGCTCGGATTTTGTGCTCTTTGCTGTATTTTAGTGAATGACACAATAGACTCTTCATAAAGCACCCCAGTTTCTTTGAAAATTATGAAAGCGTTGCAAAATGCAATCTATTTGTCCATGTACATGGACGTAAATCGTTCTTTTTTGTGAGAGTCAGCACAACTGAAACTGAGGCATTTAAACTGGAAATGTGTTGGACTTTTAACCCCCCAAATCTAAAAAAATGGAGCTTTAAAACCTACAGTAAGCATAACAGTTTAACTCTAATAGCTTTGAATAAAGTAAGAGCACGTTCATGTCCATGAACACAAATAAACGTGAGTATTGTCTCTTTTTTTTTGTCCATAGACATGGTTCAACAAAGTTTGCGACTTATCACCAACTGCTCTGGGAGTGCTGATGAGGGCCAAATCTTTGTCAGTTATCCAGACACACACAGTTCCTGTCAGATCTCTAAAGTGAGCTCCACCAAACACAAGAAAATTACAAACAAAAGTAAATGAAAGATAAAATCAGTACACAACGGAAAGAAGCCACAAGAAAGTATGTGTAACTTTTTCCACTAATAGGGGAAAATGTTACTTGTACTTCCTCATCCTCAAACGTTTCACTTTTTTGCTGTTATTGTCTAGTGAGATGCGCGTTAACACTTGCACGCTTTGGTGAACTTTTTCATTATTGCCTAGACATAAAATATGGGTTCAATCGTTTTTCTTTAGAGCTTATATGACAAAAAATGGGGGGTATCTGTTATCATTTGCTAACATTTTTATTCTCAACCTATCATAACAACTTCTCAAACTGCACAGATGCTCAGCTGTCGTTTGTTGTAAAAACCTGTTCGACCTCTGAGTAATTCTAGAGGTATCGAAGTGACATTTATTAAAAGGACAATATTAACTTTATATCAGGCAAACCTATAAACAGACACACACAAACAAGGTTCACTTCCCCTGTGCTTTGTACGTTTGCTCTCACTTTGCCAAACATACGGTCCACAAGAACTTGCACAATCACACACGTTCCTGCATATACCAAGAGGAAAGACAAATCTATTGCACAAAGAGAAAGAGAAGCTCTCGTTTTATCTGTTTCTCTCACTTCCTCACACGCCGAAACCATCTCGCAGACATGCCTATTCATGGTATTAACAGAGGACATTAATAACAATACAACAGGGCTCCCATTGTCTCCCAAACATAATTGTATTATCCATCATGCTTCTCTGTAGCTCTGACACACATCGAAACATGGCTAGGGAGTCTCAGAGGAGAGTCTCGCCAGGGCTGCTCGTCCACCAGCATTACCATAGATAATGTTTAATTATGCTAATTCGATTGCAATCATTTTGAACAAAATGACAACACACTGGCGCTAATGAATATTTATAAGACGAAGGGAAAGAAGTTAATTGTACTTTGTGAGTGTGGCGGGGAAGTTATGTTGGGACGAGGATGTGGAAGGGATGACTGGACTGCAGGGAGTCAGGGACGAACAGAAGAAAAGAAGGGAGGGGAAGAGGGTGAATGGAAAACTATTGCAACTGATGATCCGTCGCTGAGTCATCTGATGGCGTTCACAGACTTGAGGTACATTTGATTTTAACTCCATCAGTGTACCGAATGAGCCAATAAAGACAGAATGAGATGATTTATTTCAAAAATGGAGGTGTTTTTCTTTCATTTTTCCTTTTGACAAAGACTTTTTCCTGAAGGCATTACTCAGTATCACGTTCTGTCTGTTGAAGTAAGAAACATTTTGTCAGACAAACCACGATCCAAGTCTGATAATGCAGATATCTGCACATTTAGTATTATAAATCATTTTAATGTCATATTTAAATTATAATTAATGTGGAAGTGCACATTTCTTTTTTTTCTTCTGCTGTCATTCATTCAATTTAGCCATCAAATGAAGTCCTTGGATTAGCTCATATAACATTGCCTTAAAAAGGATTATTAACAGGTTTTAAATGGATAAAAATCCCTTTCCCCAAATTGTTTACACAAGGCATTAAAAAGCCTTTTTTCAGCTAACCATGAGATTCTGCCTTCATTCAAATATAATGTAGATGTTTGCTACCATATAAGCATGCAGTGTCTCACCAACAAAACAAGCTGACGATGGTCAAAATGCTTAGGTTGCATTTTTTTAAAAACCACCAGTTAATCTTACTAAAGTTTCAGAATTTGTCTGACTCAGACTGAACGAGTTGGCAGTGACAATAATCAAAAGCCTAATAAGGTTTGCCTAATAATTCTTGTTGAAAACTGTACGACAAGAATTCCTGAGTTGCGGCTAAAGCAGACTCATTTTGTCCAAGTGTGGATGTACGAGTTTGAGCTGGTTTGTTCACTGTGGTTAGTGTTCAAATAAAACTGAATGTACGCTGCACAAACACGCTTTGATTTTAAGCATGCGTGTAATTTTTTGCTTTTGAATTTGTGGTATTGAATTTTACAGCACTGATTTAAGTAAGTACAGTTTATTTATTAAGCTTTTTGTATACAAAAAGAGTCAAAGAAATAAGAACATTAAGTTCCACAATAGCCAATCAGAAGACACAACAAGACACAATAAAACAAGTAGTTTTAAAAATAAGAAAATAACAATAATTCAATAATATTCTCAACAGAAAGCCTGTTTATACAAAAAAAAGTATTAAAAAACTGCTTTTTAAAAGATCCACAGAGTCAACTACCCTATATCTTCCAATAGTAGCCCCGGCGTTTATTCAAAAAATTATTCAGCCGGCCCAGCGTTTAAAAGAGACAGTCGGTTATTGGAGGTCGGCTTTTATTCCCTTCTCAGATGGAATTGTCATGGAAGTGGGAGGGAAAGAGGACCCAGGCGCGAAGTGGGAGGGAAAGAGGACCCAGGCGCGAAGTGGGAGGGAAAGAGGACCCAGGTGCAGTTTTTAGACTGAGGTGAAAAGACAGTGCGTTTACTTACAGTGCTCCAAAACGTATTCCAACAGTTCACAAATAATGCAGTTCCCAATTGTGCTCCTCCTTTGCTCCCGAGTGTCTCCTTGTCTGTGGTAGCCCAGTGCACGAGTGGTGCTCCCCGAAACTTCTCTCCGCCCAACTCTTCTCAAGAGGAAGTAAAAGACCAGAAAATCACAGTTAGCAGGTTCGCTAGCCCCAGTTCAATTTAATAATCCCACTTCAACGGTCGCTGCGCATCCAGCTTAAATGCAGCTGGTTGTAGATGATGGCTGATTGGAAACAGCTGGCCGAGGAATGAGAGGTCGACATCATTCACACCTAAAAGAAGCATATAGAAAGAAAATAATAATGGACCCAAGACTGAACTTTGCGGAACTCCACAGGTTAGGGTTAGGTTTGAAGTGAATTAGTTTATTCTATCAGAGAAAGTTCTATCAGTTACCAAGAAAACCAGTCTAACACAGAACCAGAGATACCAGCCAAAACTTTAAGCATATTAAGTAAGATTTTATGATCAGTGGGATTAGAGGCTGCAATGTGATCAAGTAAAATGATTGCACTAGAAACCATTAAAAGGCAATTACAGGATGTTTCTCGTGGTTCTCTTGATTCAAACAATTAATGTTGCCCATGTAGCAATTCTCCAAAACCACAATTCAATCAATACCTGTACTGCTGATCTACTGGTTTTGGTGAATCCCTGCCTTTGAATAATAAAAAACAGGGAAAAAATATATTCCATGGTCACTTAATAATGACTGGAATATCAATAAAAAGTAACTTCATTGTTCTTATTTATTCCCTGTTTGCTTGTTACCTGAACAATCTGTAACGATTGCAGCTTTCACTCGACTTGCATGCTAACAGTGCCACGTGGATGTCATCGTTTGGGATGATGGAATGGCAAAATGATGAATAAATATGAGGGCTAGGTAAAAGAGGAGGGCATCTGCTGTAATACTTGATCTATCTGCTGTGGTGGAAAATAAAGGAGCAGTTGAATGCTTGAATGCTTTTCTTTCTTTTTTTTCTCTTTCTATTGGGGTTAGGTTAATTGATGATTATAAATCATCAACTAACGCGGGGGGAGAAAAAAAGAGAAAAGAAAGGGGGTGGGGTAAAAACAGACACGCTGGATCTCCAACTGCTGCGTCTGTAACGAAGCACAGCCAAAACATACACAGCACCAAAAAGACAAAACAGAGGGACGTATACAAGCAAATGTATATTTTAACACATTTAACTTTAATGTGTGTTTGTGTGTGTGTGTGTTAGAGAGAGAGAAAGAGAGAGAGAGGATGTGAGTGTCTGTGTGTGAGTGTTTGTCATAGAACATACTAGAAAAATGAAGGTGAGAGACTGCAATAATGCCACCGCCCGAGAGGCAGATAGCAAATGGCCCACGAGACCCTGCCGTCCATGGCACCCAAGAGAGCTGAAGATCGGAGGACACATGTCCCGATGTCAACCATGTGTCCACCCCAGCTGAGGGAAGAGGGAGGCCCTGGATGGAGTTCCAACAGCCAAGGGTCCCCACTGGACCAAAGCGCCCGAGGGAGCAGGCCAGCAACCACACCAAAATGCCCAGCCCACCAAGGACCCAAGTCCCGAGAGGGGGGTCAGTGGTGACCAGTGGGGAAGTGGCAGGGAGGGGAATCCCCCACTCTTGGCAACAATATTCCAGAGGTATCAAGGCCCAGAGTGCTCCCAGACCCAGGCCTAGCCACATGCATGCACACACACACCCAGCACAGAAACTGGACGGACTGAATGTTGTGTTTTTCTATTTTACAGTGGAGTGGCTATATCAATCTTTCAACACATTCTACCTTTTCAAGCCAATTTGTGGGCATTTAGACATTATGTTTCATTATAGAAAATTCATCAACTTTAAAAATTACAGTTTAAGTTTATGTTTCAGCCTTCATCACTGTCATGTCTCTTGGAAGCCTGTAATCTTTGTGAGAGTCTAATTATGCTAACACTAACTCTAATGCACTTTGGCTTGTAAGAGCTTGTGATAGTGCTCATGAACTTACAACTTCTGTAGCCCAGTGCTGTCCTGTTCTATAACTAAATCAAGTTGGACAAAGTCAGTGGTAAACTAATTTGCATGAGTACTTTTATTTTCCTCTTTGGATTTTTATACATAGGAGCAAATGTTCTTCTTCCTCCTCTTTTTTCCTCCTCCTCACACTTGGTCTCTTACATACACACGCACACGCAAGAATATAGTATACTGTATCGCCTTAGTGTAAGTGCTGGGTTAAATTTCAGGCAAACCATTTTTCACTGTCAGTAATGCACATAACTCGAATACAGAGTCTGTGCTGATGGGTAACGCGATTACTCATTATGCCTTTCTATGAGGGGGGAAATGAGATTAAAAGTTGCCCTTTTACATCTTAGGGAACAGCAGCCGCGCACATTGCGGGCCGTGTCAGGAGTTGGCAACTCCCTGCATAGTGCAGGTTATAATCCATCTTGAGCTCATTAGGATGGCACGACTGATTTTTTACAGAAATGTTCCTTTAGATGATGCCACAGGAATGCAGAGAGGCTTTTTTGGTTCAGACGATGCATCCGCACTTTCAGCTGACTAAGCGTGAATGGGTTGAGCGCTGCACACGCCAGCTTTAGCTAGAGTTGTTAAGAAATGGAAAGAGACTGAAAGAGAGAGAGAGAAGGAGTGTGTTCGTGTTTCCTTATGTTTCTGTACAAATAAGGATCGATTTCCAACTACTGCAGAAAAAGTCTGGTCTGAGTTATAAATAAATTTCAGTTTAATTTTAGGGCTCTGGTTTGGTTTGAAGACAGCTATACAGAGCAAATTCAGAACATGTCACTCTAAACACAAAGAGAAGGAGTAAAGAACAAGACTGGGAAAAAAGTTCACTGTAAGGAACTGTGACAAAAACATGGACAAGGAGTGAGAATGAGGTCATAACGGGGGGGTAGGGGTGGTGGGGTGTAGTAGAGCGATACTGAGAGGTTAAAAGACAGATAAATAATTCAGATAAGGACTTATACTGTACTTATGGACCTGGCATGACGGAACTTGCAGTCTTACACTAAACACTGAAACGTGAGTTTCAGTTGAACTCACTAAGTTTCCATTCACATGTCATTTTGTCTGTTTCATAATATCTGGCTGCACTGCGTGTCTGCTGTGTGTTTATCTGTGAATGTTTGCACACTGGGGGGCACCGTTCTACAGCCCTGAAGAGACACACTCCACTTGTATTTAAAAGTGTGTGAAATGTAAGTACTGGAATCATATTTGTTGTCTTTTAAATCTTACTAGTAAATTGATTCCTTAAATATTGGTCCAAGGTCCAGTCCACATATATACATATACATGTATGTATGTATGTATGTATGTATGTATGTATGTATGTATGTATGTATGTATGTATGTATGTATGTATGTGTATATATATATATATATATATATATACATGCATACATACATACATAGATATATATATATATATATACATGCATACATACATACATAGATATATATATGCATACATACATACATAGATATATATATGTATAAATATATGTATATGAAAATCAAAGTGTCGAGATTAGACTTTACAAGGAGATCATTTTGTTCTGGTCTTAAAGAGTATGCCCTTTGCTTTACAAAGGTTGCCTGGCCAAAAAACAAGTTTTTCTTTTTGTGGTTGTTTATCTCTTTAGGTAACATATCAGCATAAAGTAGCAATATGATAAGCTTTATGCCAACAATACATGTGGATTTCTTGTATGTACTTATTTAGTGTGCAGCTTTTAAAGTCTTACATCTGCTACAGTAAAAATAAAAATAAAAACAGCAATCCAAAAATCCTCTTCATTTTCCCAAAGTAGACTACAATTATAATAAGGCTAAAAAATGATGTTTTTGTCACTTGCTTTTGGGTTTCTGCCTGTGGTTTCTGTCTTCTGGTTCCTCTTTGTTAATTCTGCTGCTTAAATTAGTCATTTATACCTCTTTAACTGCCACTTCACAAAAAAATATCTGCATTGCCAATTCTAAACGCATTTTTGCCTTCAGGGGTACAGTTCAATGAGTGAATTTAGGAATATACTGGTAATGTGAACAATCTGTTGTGTAGGTGTTCAGATACGTCAGAATAGATGCATTATTTTTGACTGACAGCTGTTATTGACTTTTTTTCTTCTTTGCTGTGCAATTGCTGCAGATGAACAATGCTGTGAGTCTAAGACATGTTTTCCCATGGGGATTGTAAAGTATCTCACATCACACTGTATCATATCGCATCAGCACTCAACATTAAAAAGGTACAAAGTCCACATCCACAGCACTCTGCTAATTTCCATGGCATTATCAGGGTCTCTTCAGAAGTCAGCGTCAGTGTTCAACAATGGAGAGACTTATTCTGTCTAGTCAGGTTCATTAAGTACAATACATTGTGAGTGGGGCTGAAAGATTCAGTTGTTACTATAGCAACATCATCTCACTTCAATATTGTGTACATCCAATTCACTGCAGAGCATCCAAGGTATCTGAATTAATCTCGCTCAAGGACTGACTGTCATCAATACTGCCTTTGTGTGATAGAGACTTAGCTTCTCAAAGAGGTTGAGATTTTGGTTTCAACTAGCATTTTTCACATTTATCACTTGAAAGAGCTTTGAGCTTGCAGCAGTTTAAACTGCACTTGAGATTCTTTGGACTCATTGACAGAGGAAGCTTTTGGCTGACTCATTGATGGACAAGTCAGAAATCAGATTGATCTGATCACCTGCTGCCAGATATTTTACATTATAAGATAATTTTCAAGAACTGTCTTCACATTTCACAGCAACAGTTAACCATACTCAAACCACAAAATACAAACACACACACACAAAAAAAAGAATAAATAAATAAATACAAATTTATTTGTATTTATTTATTTAGGCCTGATTTGGACCCATGTGATGAATCTTTGTAAAGTCTATGACGTAACCAATGGCTGACATTGTTGCCTGCAGTTATGCTTGTGTGTAGTGCATTATGTGTTAATGATCTTGTCCCGGTGTTTTATATCCAGTGCAATATATGCAATTTTTTCCACTTCTTTGTACAATCCCTCATGTCCATTCCAATAGTCACAATAATTGCATTGCATTTCTAGGGAGGTGCATGTCAGTTTATGCTATAGGTTAGGTGGTAGATGTTCAAAGGAATTTGCAGAAATATGATGTAGCAGTGGTCTAGGTTTCTCACTGAAGCATAAATCTCCAGACGGTGAAATAATATTACTTTACCAATTTTACATTTGAAGAGTTAAGACATCACAAGGGGGATTGATGATCCTTCTGTGTCTCCCAAACAAATTCTGTAAAATACCCATGAGGGCATGTAACACAGAGTGTGTGATTTCCATTTTCATCAAAATACAAACACTAGACTAAACATAGGGGTGAAAAAAACTAATTGTAGATACAGTACTAGTTATCTGCTGGTTGTATTATTTTTTTTTTGTATTACCCTTTGAGGGTGACCTTTATGTTTTCTTTCCATCTATAGCTGGCCTAGAGTTTACTGAATTGTGCTACAGTCATACTAAGAAACACAATGGTTGGAGAGCTCTGTCAACCAAAACTGTATGAACTTTGCGATCTCCTTGCAATTGCAATCGTTGCTTCAAAGAAATGCAACAAAACTCCAATGGGACAGAATCAGTCTGCTGTCAGTTTGCAACTAAATGATGTCAAGATGGCAATTACAAGCAATCTGTTTGTGATGATATGGTGATTAGCTGTGAGAAATCAGTGATAATCACAAATCTGTTGCTGTCTGTTGCAGATTTATTGCCATCTACAGACACAGGAATTCACATTGAGCAGAAATTCACATTAACTACTTACATTCATTGTCAAGCTGGATTGAAAAAGAATTTCAAAAATTCCTACACAATTAGTGATGCAGTTGCTGCAGAATGGCATTTTAACTGCAAAATACATAGAATCTCAGCAACCTTGCTTTTTTATAGGACTATAACCGGAATACAACCAGCTGGTGGCTGAGTATGAGTGGCTCTGTATTGTATCAAAGAGACCCATTACGGGCAAGTTGGACTCACTTGTGCAAACCAACTCAGACTGATAGCAATGTGTTGCCAATCTGTCTACATTCACAAATTAGATTTGCCAACCTTTGCTAATTTGTCTGAAATGATTACGGTCACTCCATGTTGGACTGTGCTCGTTTGGAGAGTGGTTGCTTCCTACCAAGCCACCTTTGCGATCACCATTTGATGAAAAGCGGTCGCCCAAAGGATGATGGTGTTGCACACTCAACCACTGGATGACTGCAATTATTTGCAGTAGGTCACTGAATTCACAAAAATTTCAATGCAATCACTAGCAACCACTGTTTTCACTCTAGTGTGACTGAGACGTTAGCTTGTGCTTACAGGATCTCACATGTTGTTTGGACTATCAAAATTCAAAATTGGAAGAAAAAAGCACAATATGTTCATGTTACAATGGTTATAGTCAGTGAAGATTAATTTTGTTATTGAACAAAACCTGTTAGAATTGCACATGCAATGACCGTTATACCAAGTACTCATGTATACTCCAAGCTTTTCTTGTTATGTTTGAGTGCATGTCTGGGTTTGAACTTTCTTCCTTAATACAGAAGAAAAGGGGGAACTAGAAGTGCTAGCTCAGCATACCAGGGCTTTGTGTTCTTTATTGTTGGCAGGAGTAACATTAAGGAACACGCTGTGCAGCAAGGAGACACTTAAACTGCATGTAATTCAACTACTCACTGCTCTAGGAGGATATCACACTATCTCCCAATTCATATGAGCCGATACTTGAAAACTTTCCCTCACCTTGAATGCATGAATACAGTGTGTATCTGTTGTGTATATCCAAGTAATATGTGCAATCATGCTTGCAAACTTTGAAGGTCAAATGTTTTTAGTCAATGGTCTTGGTAGATATAAAAAGAAAAGCAGTGTAACACAAGAACAACTCAGAGAATGCATGGAATCTTATCTCTGTATGTCTGAAGTGATGTTTGTTATGTGTGCCGAGTGTAGTTTTAAACTATTGTACGATAAAATGTTGAATTGATCTGCTAAATTCAAGGTCTAAGAGGTTGTTTCAAGCAGACAAAGAAAAACCTTTCAGTATGTTTTACTCAGGGTTCCTTTGATATGACAATGCAGACCTGCTCTTTTCACTTGATAAATAATTTTTATTGTTCATATTATATCAACACAGTTGCATATATATCAAACAACCGCTTTTATACTATACACAATTATACTGTGTTGTAATAGAAGTAATAATTACCAGTAATAAAAGGGCACTTCACAAACTGTATTATCTATATTCGAATATCTAGTTGTGAAATACATTAAGATGATTTAATATTCCTTTATGAGACTTTTAAGAAGAAGGTTTATCTGAGAGCTCCATTATACACTTTTGACTGCATTCATTGGTTGTTCCCTACACTTATTTCGATCGAAGACCCCTTTCCTGTAAAGATCTTTAATCTATAAGAAGGCTTACACTGAATGATGGCAAAGTGAGAGTAAACGATTAGTGAATGATTAGGCTTTCATAGTTTTGTTTATTGATCTTTATTTATTTTTGAACAATTTTAAAGCCCATAGTTAAAATTTTGTCCTTAATGTTATAGTTTCATTTGTTCACTCAGTGTTTCCTATTCTATTCTTCTGTGTCAGTTCCATTATGTTTAGTTTAGCCCCGTGTCTGTTTACCCGTTTATGGTTTCTCACTTCCTGTTTTATTTTGGTAGTCACTTGATTTTTTTTTTTACTTCCCCTCCTGTCACATTGTGTTTGATTATTATCACCTGCTGTCTTCCCTTTAGTTTTTGTCAGTTTCTGTAAATCTATTCAATTCAATTCAATTTTATTTATATAGCGCCAAATCACAACAACAGTCGCCTCAAGGCACTTTACATTGTAAGGTAGACCCTACAATAATACATACAGTGAAAAACCCAACAATCATATGACCCCCTATGAGCAAGTACTTTGGCAACAATGGGAAGGAAAAACTCCCTTTTAACAGGAAGAAACCTACCTTTGTGTGTTTCCGGACTGTTAAAACTGTCAACTGGATTCTTTATGTTTTTAGACATCTTATCAACCTGCACTAGAAGTGCGCTTTCAATTAACTCTTACTTGTGTCTGTGCCCTTATCCTTGTACTGTATTACCAACAGGTCATATTAAATAAATATATAAATACAAATCAAAAACAAAAATAAAAATAAAAACAATTTTTTCAGAATTCTTTCATTGAATCAGTGGAAAATGCCAACAATAACTCAATTTGAAAGACATAAAATAGTACTTTTATACTAAAAAGGTGATTGCTAAAGAGTTACACTCATGCCAAGATATTGGCATATCTCAGCATGATGTGCACTGTGCCCTTAAAAAGTCGACAATGGATAAGTGAAGTCCCAAAGAAGAAGCGGCAGTCATAAAAATCACATGGCATCTATGATAATAAACGTCAATTGAAAGTCATGTTGTTATAAAACAGAAAGAAAAAAATCCAGCAAAGACCTGTCACGGACCTTGAGTTTATCCATGTACTGTTTGTCGTTTGTACTTTTCCTTGGAGCCTCATCAGAAATGGCTTTAGTGAAAGGGCGGCTGTCATGAAGCCATTCTTAAGAAAGGAAACAAAGAGAAAAGTATAAGGTATGGCAAATTACACAAGCACTGGCCTGAAAATCAGTGACAAATCTTTGGCTCAAATAGTCATCGGAATACATGGAGGACGTAAGTAAGTACGTAAAACTTTATTTTCATAGCGCCTTTCAAGGTAGGGACCACAAAGCACTTTACATGAGAACGTAAACTTTGCAAAGACAAAGGATACATACAATTTTGTGGAAAAAAAAGCTAGAACATTAACAAATTGCATAGGCAGATTAATAAAGGTGAGTTTGGTTTCTATACGAGTTGTTTTTTTGAAAGAAACCACTGAGTCGACAGTCCTCAGTGGCAGAGGAAGAGAGTTCAAGAGTTTAGGAGCCACAGAGGAGGCTCTGTCTCCTCTGGTCTTGAGTCTGGTTTTGGGGACAGAAAGCAGGCCTTGGTCAGAGGACCTCAGGGACCTGGATGGAGTGTATTGTTGAAGGTGTGTCCCAAGTCTGATCTACAATAGCACAAAAACACAAACCAACACAACAAAAATAAGGATACTTTTTTGAAAAAGTATATAACATTCTTAAAGTTTTCATATTCAAAAAACTTATCATACCACTATTGGAATATCATTTTTTTTAAATTGTATTTAAAGATAATATTTTGGAACTCATTAGCAGCTGAAATCAATAATTAAGATATACAAGCTTAGCTCTGACAAAGTCCAGGCAACAAAGCAGATATGAAGTGACGTCTTCATCGAAACGATAGACTAAGATTAGGTTAATCATTCCAACTTACCATGCAGACAAAACCCATCATCCTAATCCTCTATGTAAGATGAAAATCTCTTACTGTGAGTGATTGTGTCTGTTATGTATCTGCTTGTTGTTGGTATGTCTATGCAATTTAATGTGTAATTTATGTGCATGCGTGTGTTTGCACGTATTGGCTTGATTTATGTATTGATGTACCGTTATATTAAAGTAGATATAAAATACAACATGTTCAGCATTTAATGTGTACCCTAGATTTTTAATTAACCACTTAGGACAAAGACAATGTATACATGCATACACACACAGACACACTCTCAGATGCAAAAAATTTAAAGCAATTTTTTGTTTCTTTTAACCCTTATCAAGAACAGATCATGATATGAGCAGTGTGCTGCTCTGACTGGCTGCTATTTGATATTTAATAACAATCCAGCTGCCAGTTTCTCTTCATAAGGTTCTCATCTCCTCCATCATTTTTTAAGCAGTGTAGAACAAGAGCTCATTGAAATTTGCCCTGTTTCCAACAGTAACTAACATCAAAGCTACAAAATATAGCCTGAACAACCGGGGGGCTCTTGCACACACTGATACTTGTTTTGTACACTATGGCTGCTAAATATAGTTTCTGATCAATGCAATCAAATGCACCATTATACCAAGCAGGTTGGCTACTGATGGTAGATATCTGAGGATGTCGAGTATTTCTGTTGTGCAGTCGGGATAAGGTTGCCAGTTTGAGACCTTCTACATTATCTTCTGTTGATCCGGTTGTGCATGTTTCCTGTTCCTGTTCAAGTTTGCTTATTTCTTTCCAACAAATTGCTCTACCTGAACTAAATAAGTTTGTGTTAAATGCTAAACGGTGTGGTTCTCCAAATGATGTCATTCCTCCACGTTTTCTCAAAAAAGGTGTTTCAATACTAGCCTCTTGTCAGGTCAAGTACCAAGTGAGTCTAAGCATGCAGTTATCCATCCTTTACTTAATAAACCAGGCTCAGACATTTCAATTATGACAAACTTCAGGCCTATATCTAAGCTTTCTTTTCTGAGTAAGATCCTGGAAACGATTGTTCACACTCAGCTGATGAACTATCTAAACGATTTTCACATTTCTGAAACTCTTCAGTCCGGCTTTAGGCCATTTCACAGCACAGAGAGAGCTCTCATAAAGGTTATGAACAACATTTTGGTAGCGATGGACTGTGGTAAACACGTAGTGCTTGTTTTATTAGATATGACTGCTGCATTTGACACAGTGAATGATCTGCTGATCTCTCGACTACAGCATGGTGTAGGAATTTCTAGCTTGGCACTTTCATGGATAAAATCATATCTCTCTATCAGGAGCTTTTGTGTTAAGTTGGGTCCGGCTTCATCCTCTGTGGGCCCTCTGCCATGAGGTGTACTGCAGGGATCTATTCTTGGGCCACTGCTGTTTTCATTGTATCTCCTACCACTGGGTGCTCTGTCACGCCTGCAACTGGTGCAGAATGCTGCAGCACGGTTTTTAACTGGTAAAAGGAAATTTCAGCAAATTTCTCCGGTTCTGGCCTTCCCACACTGGGTTCTAATTGAATTTAGGGACCCTTTTAAGATCTTTATACTGGTTTTTAAACCCTTAAATGGTCTGACACCTGTATATTTGTATATCTGCTGAAGCCCTATGTCCCCCAACACTCACTCTGGTCAGCTGTTGTCCCTAAATCACAGCTGAAACTTAGAAGAGACTGAGCGTTCTCTATTGTGGCCCTGAAGCTTTGGAATGATCTTCCTCTTCACATTAGGCAATCTGCATCAGTGCTGGTTTTTAAATCCAGATTAAAAATGTATTTTTATTCACTGGCCTTTATCGGACACTTTTACTTATATTTTATTTTTATTATCAATATTATTTACTTATCATATTTATTATTCTTATATTTCAGTTGTTCAGCACTTTGGTCAGTCATGTGTTGTTTATAAAGTGCTATATAAATAAACTATGCTATGCTAAACTATGCTATATTAACACTCATGCTAATAAGGGACATTTAATTGGGTAAAAAGATAGAAGGGGTGAGACTGAGTGCAACATATTAAGAAAATAACATATAAAGAGAAGAAGAAAAAGAAACACAGTTTTTCACGAGTGAAACTGGGCACTTGCTTGTTGTCTCATTACCACAGATACATCCCCATAAAGTGACTGAGTAAACACATTTAGCTAAATATAGCTAATCTATCTATAATGTAAATCACTGAATTGTAAGGTCAAGAGTTGTTTTAAGGTTACATGTCAGGCACATAATCAATAGCTGTAATTCAGCTCATTCAGTATATGAAGGTGTGCAGGGCTGTTGCGATCTCGCCGTCTCACCAAATGGACAAAAGGAGAGTAGAAAAGGGAGGAAGAGAAGGAGAGGAGTGGCGAATAATGAAAACATCATTGTATGGGAGGAGATCCTGATCTAATCAGTGAGGAAATGAGGCCTGTGAATGCCCAGTCGTTTGGACTCGTTTACGCATCTCCTTTAATGCTGCTCACCCATCGATTAGCTACTGAAAAGTTCAGGATGGGAAAAGGGAGAGGAGTAAATGGCCACAATTCTGATTTTTCTCGCGCTCTAAATTCAAGAAACCGGTTATATAGGTTGGTTCAAATTGCTGCACAGATATACTATGATGATACTTTCATATAAAGGTATAAATATAAATTAAATTAAAAAAAAAAGGATCCAGTGCCACATTAAGTTATAAATACATCATTAAGTAGAAACAGGTAGCTTTGTATTTTGGAGCGCTGCTTCCTGCTTATTACACAGAAACTACCACAGGTAACTGAGTAGTAATACCATAGTTACATTTTTGTTTCTGCCTTGTTACCCTACTATTACCACTTTATTACCGAGCTGTAGTAGAAAGTGCTACTTAAAATAGTCGTTTAGGTGAAAATGCATCTTTTCACAGCATGCTGGACTTTTTACTTAAATTTGTCAAAACATATTTCAATTTTAGGAGTCCATATGTTGTTTTTGTAAGTTCATAATATTTTTCCACAGCATAGATAAAAGAAGCAAGGACAGTAGAAGGAATCGACTGGATCAAGCAGACCGTTCCAAACAACCAGTCTTTGTGATACTTTCATAATTGGTACACTATATTGCCAAAGCAAGATGATAAAATTAAGCTACATTTTATGTGCCAAATGCACATAATTAGTTAGCCAATACACATTGTTTAGCATTGTTTACTATTTACAAGTGTTTTCCCTTTAGTCCACAATCTTTCACGTCTGCAGTAAAACTAGATTTGCTCCTCTTCAGGTATATTTTGAAGAAACACCTCAGTATGCGCACCAGTCCGTACTGCAATTAATTTTGGCCTTCTTGAAACTTGGAACTGCAGGCTGACAGATGTGAACAGCAATCATCTAATATCCCTAAAGGAATTCAATTTCGGGTCATCTACTTGAGCAAGATTGGATTACCTTCTCACTTTGAATGAACCACACCATGTGAGAGAAGACTCAGACCTACATTTTCAGGTGTCAGGATGACAGTGATTGATGAACTGTGGCAAAATGCTTAAGGTTATAATAAACGGCTACAAACTTGTTTCACAAAGCTCAGGTTCTGCTAGTGTTGCTCCACCACACCCCCCACTTATCACACACACTCTTAAATGTATGATCCCAGCCCTTTCTGTCAAGACGAAATCTTGCACGACATAGCAAGAATTATCTCTGAAAGGAGTCTCGGCTCCCACATGTGAGACCTTTAAGATAACTCTATCCTCTTATACTTATCCCATACAAGCACACACACACTTTCCCACACACAGACACGGGCACTTTTACACAACGTGGACTCACATGAAGGAGAATTCTGATTAGGCTGCATCCAAAGCTGCCACCCACGGGACCCGAGGGAGATATGAATTTGAAAAGACAGTGTAGTGCCGATATGAAGCGCCTGCATTGCTGGGCAACAGGGACCCCTGTTAAGACCTGCTATCCAACGACCTGTCAGGAGAGAGAAACAGAAGGAGATGAGGGGGGGGTTGCATATGGAAGCTGAGTGTGCAGCAACCCTGGTCTCTCATTAAAAAGGTACTGTAGCATGCACATACACTAGCTGGCCCAGATAATACTTTCATATACCAGCAGAATAAATGCCACTGAGGGATATTAAAAGTTTGTGATTCACACGTATTTATTATTTTGAGTTTAAAAAATCCTTAAGACCTAAACTGTTTTTGTTCACACCAAGCATAATAAAGCTCAATGTTAGTCATAAAGACTTTGCGATTTTTAAAGATTTTGAGTGACTTGGCTAACATTGCCTAGTAAGGCCGATTTTATTAATAATCCAGTGACAAACCTAATATCAGCAATCTCTGTAGTCTCCCTGTGGCCCTAAACTCAATAACATGTAGGTAAATGTCTCCCTAAACAGCTGAGCACAATGGTTTTTACCAAATGTGACTTAAAGAGTACAGAGTGCATTCAGTATGTGTTAGTGATTATACAGCAGGTTGCTGGTGCTAATAAACTACAGGGTGTGCACTCGTGTTAACCAAGTAAGATGCAGTGTTCACTGATGTCATGTTACTGGGTTTGCCAAAGACTTTCCTCTATGGCACAGAGGCTTCTGTTTATCTATACGAACATAGAAATTAATACTTTCTTCCATAGTGGGAGATCTGTTACCATTTGTTTGAACTAAAATTTCATAAAAAAATTGTTTTTTATGCTGGTTTTTAAAAACAGAAAAGAAAAATCCCATGAAATTCTGCACATTGTGTTTTTATATAATGTTTGGACAGTAGCTGAAAAATGTATGGCATAAATGTAATCATAAATTCAGGACATTTTCTACCAGACTTTACATTGTGTCTGAAAATCACCATAGTCCAGCTCCTCAGTACTGTCAATGACAATAATCAGAATAATAAAAAGAAAAGAATGATAGATTCAGTGAAATTAATTCATTTTTGAACTTATTTTATTTAAATCTATTCTTAGATTTTGGTTTCTATACGAGATAAGTGAGTAAATTACAATTGATCTTATGATGTTAAATACCATTGTCACTCACTGGTGGCTATCGCTTTACCTGGCTTTATTGCATTGCAATCGTACTAAATGACATAATCGAACATCAAACATTTATGACAGAAGATGCCAAGAAAATAGAAAACAGAGAAGCTAGTGGAGAAAAAAAAAACCAAAGAATCCTTGCGGGGCCAGGAAAATAGAAAATATTTCAGAGCCGCTCCCAGAGATGATTGGCTTCATATGTTATACTGTCATTCCACAAGCTGTTACAAGAGGATGGAGTGGGTGAGCAAGGGAGGACAGAGGATAAGGTGGGAGGAACAGAGGAATTAAGGCAGAGGTTTCAGATGAGATGCAGAGAGATGAGAGGAGAAAAAAGGAGGGACAGGCGAGGAGAGAGGACTGGCAATGGAAGAAAGAAGGAACAGCAGAAGAAACATAAAAAAAGAGGTGGAGAAGAAGGGATTGAATACAAGTCCACGAGAGTGGGAGTTGAGTCTACATTGTAGGGCGTGGGGATTGAAGGGGAACTCAGAAAGAATAGGGAGGCGAGTGAAGTTTTGAAGAAATAAGAGTGGAAGAAAGTTGATGACATAAGCTTCCTCAGGATAAGCATTGTACAAGCTGTGAGAAAGGAAGACGTGTTACACTGCACAGATAATGCAATTAAATGGGAGAAGAGAGTCGACGTGGAAAATAATAGAGGCATGGAGAGCAGACGAGCTTTACTGCAAAAACAACCAGAGCAGGAAAACATAACCAATTTGACATGAGAAAAAGAAAATAAAATCAAATGAATCCCCCCAGACTCAAACTTGGCTCTTCACCCCATCTGTTTTCAGTCTCCAACTGCTGGACGGAAAGCTCCAAGCCCTGCCCACCACCATGACTGGGTCATACAAGACTTGGAAAGTACATCTCCTCCAAGATTTACACCCACGTACGCAATCCTGGGAGAGTAGGCCTGACGCCAGAGCACAACATGAACCAGCTGTTCTCCTGCTCTCGCATATTCAACCAATCAATAGCTACAACTATAAGAGTCGGAGTAAAAAAAAAAATGGTGGTGTAACTGTATTTTTGATCTTGTGTAATAGACTAAAACGATGGATAGTATTTTGCCGGCATGTCCAAAATAAAATAAAATGAAAGCAGTGAAGGGGTAGGTATGTTTATTTGTGATTTAAACTACTTAAAAATGTTTTGGTACTTATTTGCACTTATCTCTGATTTCATTTTGCAAACAATTGTGTTAACTGGCAGAAGGTCAGTAACATGACCGAGTATAAAAGAGCATCTTAGAGAAAAGTAAAGTAAGTAAAGTTGGGCAGTGGTTCAACTGAGTCTTCAAAAAACTGCATCTACAAATTACTGAGTGGTTTTTGAATGTTCCTAAAAAGTCTCTCAAAAATATCTCATGAACTAAAGGATCTGGGCAAGGATCTTGCAAATCTCTGTGCAAGGGACAAGGTCATAAATTAGTATCGTATACGTCATCTTCGGGACGTCAGGTGGTACTGCATTAAAAACAGTAATGATTCAGTCATGGAAATCACTGTGACACTCAGTGACATTTCCAGAAATCATTGTCTGAGAACACAATTTACCACGCCAGCCACAAAAGTAGGTTAAAGCTCTATTACCATATATCTTCCAATTGTAGCAAATGCAGTTCCCAGTTGTGCTCCTTGTCTGTGGTAGCCCAGTGCACGAGTGGTGCTCCCCGAAACTTCTCTCCGTCCGACTCTCCAGGAGAGGACGTAAAAGACCAGAAAATCACAGTTAGCAGGTTCGCTAGCCGCATGTCCAGTTCAGTGTAATAATCCCACTTCGATGGTCGCTGCATCCAGCTTAAATGCCGCTGGTTGTAGATGACGGCTGATTGGAAACAGCTGGCCGAGTGATGAGACGCCCAGCACTGAGGTTCGTTTTTTTCTTTTTTTGAGCAAAGTTCCAGTCACACTCCATGCCAGTTGGTGGCGGTAATGCACCATTCAGTTGTTTGCCAACCGCCAATAAAATTTAAAAAGAAGAAGAAGAGAGCGTGGAGGGACTTCCGGGTTGAAGGTCGCCCGGCTACTATCGGAGACCGGCGTCTATTTGTTGTGACATGTTTTCAAACCGGCGTTTATTAGAAACTGGCATTTAAAAGAGACAGGCTACTAATGGAAGATATACGGTATACAAAGAAGCCATACTGCATGTGAAGATGATCCAGAAACACTGCCACCATCTCTGGGTCAAAGCTCATTTAAAGTGGACTGAGACACAAAGTGGAAAACTCTTCTTTGGTCAGATGGATGAAAGTGCCTTTCAGAAAATGTGTATTCCATGTCCTCTGAATTAAAGAGAAGATGGACTATCTAGCATGCTATAAGTGCTCACTTTAAATGCCTGCATCTCTGATGGTATGAGGGTGCATTAGTGTCTATGGAAGTGCAGCTACTGGAAAGATACTATCAATACTAAACAGCATATACAGGTTGTAGTGCCACACACAGCATGCTCCCATCCAGATGACATCTTTTTCCAGGGAAGACCTTGCATGTTTCAGCAAGACAACTGTAAATCACATACTGCATCTATTAAAACAGCGTGGCTTTGTAGTAGAAGAGTGCTGAATTGGCCTGTTTGCAGTACCAACCTAACATCACTTGAAAACATTTGGTACATCATGAAATTAAAAATACATACAACAAAAAAGACTGAGGCATTTTGCAGGTAGAACACTATATCCAACAGGAATGGGACAACAGGCTCCCTAAAGTTTGGCAACTGGTCTCCTTAGTTCCAAGATTTACAAACTGTTGTTAAAAAAACGGGATATACACAGTGTTAAACATGGCCTTATTTCAACATTATTGCAATGTGTCGCTGCCATCAAATCCAAAATTAGCTATTTTCTTTCTGAAATTGTACAGTTTCTCACCTTAAAGATTTGATGTGTTTTTTATGGGTTTATGAGATTTAAAAATCACTGCATTTTGTTTTTAATTTGTGTGTCCCAGCTTTTAACAACCGCTGATGAAATAGTCTGATTATATCCGTCCAATTTTCATCCATTTTTCAAGTTGAGGGTTGGCGGGTTGCAGGAGGCCATCCGAGATGTCACTGGGCAAGAGGCAGGATTTGCCAGTCTGTTGCAGGACTAACTCACAGAAACAGACAAATCACGCTTACATTTACATCTATGGTTAACTTAGAGTCACCAAGTAACCTGTCATGCATGTCTTTGGAAGCCAAAGTGCTTGGCGAGAACCTACACAGGCACAGGTAGAATGTGCTTGACAGTCTATTAGAACTAAGGACCTTCTTGCCATGTAGTGAAAGTGCTAACTGCTGCACCACGATGTAAGTGACATAGGATTTATTATGTTTGGTATAATGAATGTTAATGCCTCTTTGACAAGTGAGCAACTGTATTGTGTTTCTAAATGTCAAGACACCTTCTTATTGGTGATAAAATACTATAGACAAAAACCGTGTCTAAGATGTGCTTGTATGAACACATTTTGGATTTGGACATATAAGGAATCTGTAGAGTGGAAAGGACAAACAAATAAGGAAAAAAAAAGTTTTGCACAACTCCTTTTGGGCTTAAACGTGGCTTTTTTCCTGCCTTAGATTTTAAGATCACAGGTGTGCTGACAAGTTTCAGTCACAGGTTTCACCTGATGAGGTCAACAATTCACTGTCAACTGAATCAGCCGTCAGACAGGGCCAAAGGTTGCATCCAGCACCTCAGCAGTGCAGGCTACTGTTTCTCCAAAGTTTTCAGGTGTGGATGTAAATGTCAGTAAACACACACACGCACACAAACTTTCTTCCTCTCATAAACACACAATAAATAAAAAGAATACATGTGAAAACATGCGGTATTTAAACAATATGCACATGTATGCATACTCTCTAAGCACACACAAACTGGCAGCAACAAGGAGACAAACATGCTCTTTCTTTTGACAGTTTGTAGCTTTAACTGTTAATCTACGATTATAAAATATTTTAGATTGTAAATATTTAAAGTAGATTAGAGTTTCAAAAACACTACAAGTGACACCAGACCAAGTACTGTTCCAATTCAAAGTACGCATCAAGCTGAGAATGTGAAAAATTCCCGGATGTGTTCTCGCTCCGCCCGTTTTATGGAGCATGCATCGGTGGTGACTTGTTGGACTTGGTACAGCTAAATATCCCGTGATGCATTTCGTCCACAACTCATTTGCAATGGTGGAGAAGTGTGGCTAAATACTTTTAAATATTACTCTTTCTGGGTCACAAAATAAACTTTTAACATATTTTCAGGCGGGAATGTAGCTGTGTAAACTTCAAATATCTGTTCGATTTATCAAGACATCACATATTTGCAAAAGTACTCTGACGCTTTTGGAGACGCTTTTGCAGATGTGCTCTCTAAAATATAACAGGACACTGGAGTAAATTCGCTACCATCTCACACTTCTGTTTAATCAGTTTTCTGTTTGACGTTTATTTAGCTGCGTGAAAACAAACCGATTTACTCAGGACATCATATATTGGTAAAAGTGCTCCGACGCCCCCGGAGACGTCGACCACCCACCAGCTCAATCTCGGGGATTTTGAAAACAATGTACCGGGAGTCTGCTGTTTTTGTCAACTCTAGTGAGCTAGTGGGCAACAGACGCCTCCGAAAACGTCGGAGCACCCCTGCAAATACGCGATGTCTTGATAAACCGAGCAGATATTTGAAGTTTACACAGCTACATTCTCTCCTGAAAATATGTTAAAAGTTTATTTTGTGACCCAGAAAGACTAACAAGAGTAATTTTAAAATTAAGTAGATGCCGCCATTGTTGGAAACTGGAATTGGCTGGGCCGCGCTATGAATTCTGGGATATGTTTGGCCACAAAGGATGGACCCAACCATTCCTTCAAATTCAGGGAAATGAAGGAGGCATTTGTTGGCCACATTTGAAGGAGTCTACAAATTGGGACAGCCTTCGTGGCGTTGCTGTGACGTAATCGGCCTTGAAATGCGGCCTCCAAAGGATGCAGACCCTGAATTGGGACACAGCTAATGTTCTGACTGAGAGATTTCTGAAAAAAATTCAAACGTACAGCTCTGCTATCACTTCCAACATAAATGAAGACGGAAACTAAACAGCAGTGACATTTGTAGGGTTACTGAAGTTGGGCTAGCTGGTATATAATGATGTGCTATGTGATTGCTAGCGACACAGCTATGTTAGCATAACATAAACACAGTGAAGTTGGAGGATGAATGCTAACTTTTTTTCCACTCTGTAAAAGTTAACATGAGGGTTCCCGATAGATAGGCACAAAAATGCATGGCAGGATGCTGTAAACGGACCAAACTTCAGACATCTATCCACAATACCAGGTTAGTCATTAATAAACTGCAACAACATGGGAATAGAGCAGCTGCGAGAGAATTCAACATTAACAATGGTACAGAAGTGGAGGAAGCAAGAAGAATGAGTTGAGTAAAGTTTGACTTATCTGACTGTTTTGTTTCGCTTAATGCGCCTTATGTATGAAAACAGATCCGTTCATCGACAGTGCGCCTTATAATCCGAAAAATACGGTACTACATCCACCTCATTCATCAGCTATTTTCCAGACATTTGCACCTTTTGTGACAGTGTTTGGATGTAGACACTGTCGTTACATGGGTCGGCTCAGGCAGAGGATTTTTGTCCTGAGTCAGTGTTGTTGCTTTTTATCATTGTTTAACATACATACACCATCCAGAATTATGCTTTATAGTGAATATGGCTTGGACTGGAGCATATCTGAGCTGTCATAGGGCGAGAGGAGGGGTACACCCTGAAAAGGTCTAGTCACCTTCTTGATTAAAAAAAATAAAAGTCTTCAGTGCTTCAGTTGTTATTGTGAAGATCGTTGCTTCAAATATATTACAATTGAAGATGACTCTAAAGATCAATATTTTCTAAATAATATTTCTGTGCAAAATTTATTGCTTGTAAAAAAAGTGAAATGCTTTGTAGCTTATTTTGGATGGTGTGCTTTATCGTACATTTTCTCTATGACTCTGTTTCTGAGTTATTAATCTTGCTTTGGGCTAGAGTGAGCACACAGGACAAAAACCTCTGCAATCCCTCTGTACACAGTCTGCACGGCATGAAAGCAAGCTAACAAAATGAGCAAAAAGCTGTTGAACAACGGCGAGCCATTAAGAACTTTAAGAGTCACACATTTTAACAAAATGTGTTTGCCAAAAGAAGAGCAAATATGCAATAACAGTTACAAATAAATGCTGATGTTGCTTTATGTTTTCTGAGTTTATTAAAGAAAATGCTTTTTTCTACCTTGTAGTTGTTTAAAAGTAATGAAAGCATTTGAAATAAATCTAATAATTGCCAATTCAATTATCTAAAACACCCAGAGGCTGCTAACTTACAATAAGCAACAAATTCCATTTACAACTTAAGAACGTCAACACATACATGCGCACCTATTGTTTCCTGGCTTTTTCAAATACACCTGAACACACGTAAACCACAATCACATTCTTTCTTGCTCTTATCAATTAGCTCACTGCTATGCAATTTGGAAAATTTGGGGTTAACAGCTGTTTTACACACCAAAGAGTAGAGTTACTCAGACAGGCTATTCAGCAGCACAAAGTGCCCGTCAGAAACACTTATTAGAGGCCAAACACAGAGACAAGGTTTTCAATGCTCTATCGCTGACAGTGTGAGGAAAACTCGCCAGTTCTGGCAGTGTTACAAAATTGGATTTGGATTTGACAGCAGGATGATAGACATGTCAGGCACAGGAAGGTAAATGGCGTCAATCTGACTTTGAAAACGGCTCGACGCGACTGCAAGAAAGGGGGGACTGAATCACCTTGTCATCTTTGGTGTTTCTTTGTTTCCCTTTCACCTGGTTGACTGTGACTGCAGGGTCAGCTCCTCCAAAGGCCCGCCGGCCAGCACCAACCTTTGTGGTTTATGAGCCTGACTGCAGCTTGACCCCGAGCTGCCTGAGGCAGGGTCATGACAAGCAAAAGAAAGCCCTTAAATTAAAGAGTCAAGACAGCTTTTATTTTCATAGTGTTTTTATTCTTTCTCTATAACAGGCCGCCTCCCTCTCTTTCACATTATTGCCATTGTCGTGTCACTTTCCTGGTATGAATGTCCTACATTTACAAGTTGCATCTTAAGTAACACAAAGAGCTCATATTATCTGTGATGGACCGTCAGGGAAAATGTAATAATTGCCTCAATTCAATAAAATCTGCTGTGTGACTGGGAAAATAATTTCGAGCGCAGATTGCCTGCTGGATTGTAATAAAGACAGACAGCTGTTGAAAATAATGACAATACTCAGTGGTGTGAATGAAAACCACAATTTTAGATGAAATTTAGAACAAACCCCTCTGCAGGCTGAGAATCCTTATCAGCGCAAAGTGCATGTTTAACCTCTTACCATGTTCTCAGCAGCACAAAAAACTAAACATTTAGCATACTCAGGTTTTTGGTGTGACCTTTATCATTTATTAACAATCATAAACAAAGACAGTCTGACTCGGTAATGTAGTAAAGGTTGTGCTTTTTATCCCCCTGTTAAGCACACTAATTACTCAAATAGCAGGCTGGAATCCAAGTGAATCCTTAGAAATGAGTGACTATGACATTCTTTAAAAACAACAGCTTCTAATATTTATTTCTTATGGTTACTTATAAGATTAAAGGATGACGAATTTTAGACTACTTCTCTCTAAACTTTTGTAGGTCAACAATACTTCTGGGATGTTTATAAATGAAAACCCTCTTCAAGTCCTGGCAAAGCATCTCAGCCAGGTCAAGATGAGGGTTCTTGCCTTGGTTATTACAACCCAGAGGAGTTAATGCTCTTGTTACATGCCTCTGACAGAAAACTGGGGGAATTAACAGACATTTGGATCCAACAGTATCATGTGACCTACAATTCTTACTTTGGTCCGATTGCTCCCAAGAGCTTGAAGCGTGCCTAAATTCAATATGGAAGATTTTTAAAAACGTATCTCCTTAATTGTGGTGCACTTGATTATTAAGTTCATTATTTGGTTCATAGGCTCCAGTGCCCCCCGCGACCCTGAAAAGGATAAGCGGCTGCGAATGGATGGATGGATTATTTGGTTCAATTTCTAATAATAATAATAAGAATAACCTAATAGTTAAGGTTGTCAGGGGAAATAAAACCATCCAGATAAAACTGGTAGAACTGCTTGTTGTGACAATATTTTGTGACACAAATTCTAGTTGTACCTTTATGCCGTACATCTAGTATTTACCAAAGCTAAATGATATGCCCTTCTGCTGTAAACATATCATTATATGACAGGAACATGATTTGAGCAGACAGACGCAAACAGTATTCACAACAGACACAAAAGTACAGTTAAATTGAATTTGTCCTCTTCCTAATAATCAAATCTGGTCTGGGATTTATGTGCATCTCTCTAATATCCAGCTGTCTATCTTGATGTTTGTTTTCCCTTCATTCGCAGCTCCATTTATGTCCTCAGCTGCCCCACAAGATAGTCTGATATCAACCTGACACTTCAAAGTCTTACCTTTGACCTTTGACCGAAAATGACAAAACCATGGGAGTGTGTTCCTTAATACACTAATGGTCTAAATTAGACACTTACCACATGGTTATGAAATGTAGCTCAAATTAGAGTTAGTGGACAACAGACTGCATTATTTAGCAACACTTGATCTTAAATCAGTATTTCATATTTATCCCTGTAGACTGAACGATGCAGCTCAATTCATCAATTTCATAAAATTAGATTTTTTATATGTGCTTATAAGCCACTTCTATTTTAGCTATTTTAGAGAATATAATTGTAAAAATGTTATGAAAAATCAATGAAGTTTTTGAAAAGTATGGGTTTTTCAAAATTTTTTAATGTGGCTTCTATTTATGTATGAAAAAAACAATGAGTCAAATAATAGCGCTCATTAAACTACTTTGCTACTTTGTGTTTAACACTAGATTTATTAAACAAGGTCCCGGAACTCAGTACCCCCTAGAATTACTGAGTTTTTTACTCAAGTAAAAAGTCCTGAGTTGTAATAACCCCTGCTGAGATTTTCACAGGTCGTCAGCTGGATTCTCCTCCTGCTTTTGTTGTGCAAACTACCCATTATCTGTGAGGCCTGGCACATTTGCATTTGTTCACTCAGAGTAGTTCAGAGTAGTAGATAGAGCTCTATAATAGTTTAATTTCTACGTTGTAACTTGTCAAAACTTGCAAAACTGTGGGAACGTTTTATCTCCTTCACAGCATTGCTGATCGGAGATTAGAAATTCTGGAGCCATTGTGTATTCTTGGACCTGCTAGATAGTGAAGTTGCCCTTTTTATTTATTTTACTTAAACTTTAATGTTCCTTCTCTCATATATCGCAAGTGTTTTTAACCTTGAAACGGTTAAAACACTGAAGAATATTCTAAAAGTGATTTTACAGTATGTCACAGCACTCTCCCAAATGTTCAGTGACACAAAACTTTTTTTTAAATTGACCAACGAGAAAAGTCGAATGTGCAATTTCTGCATTCTCAACAAAATACTTTATGTAATGCATTGATACTTTTCCAAGATGGTGGGCAAGAGTCATTTTTGTTATAGTCCAAGAATCAAACAACCTACCCACTCAAGTAAAATACTCAGCACCACAGGAGCCAAGGGTGGCCTGTAAAATGATACACAGCCATGGTACAGTGCTTGTGGTAACTGCAAACAGCTACTTCAAAGATTGCATATACAGTAGTAATGTTTCTTGAATCATGCTGCTTTCCTCAAAGAATGTATGAGAAAGACAGCTTTTGTTTTTGTGTTTGCACATTATTCCAGGACATTTGCCTTTGCTGTTTTTAATGAGCACATTTAATAGCTAATTGGGAGATTAGCCTCCTTGCCTGCAGGCTGGAAATTGTGTCCCCTGCTGTGCTGTTTGGTGTTCAAATACAAAGCTCAGACAGTCATGCCTCTCAGCTTTGGTCTGAACTCATTCTTCACTCTATCAGTCTGCAGAGAAATGAATCTTGATCCAAAGCAACAGGAATTAACTGGAAAATTCTGCATTTGTATACAAAGAGAGTGCCTTTGTCAGGAGCTTTTCGTGGCCGAAAAGCTTTCTCTGCTATCTGGTCAGCCATAACTATCTTTGGACACCACTAAGTCTTGGGCTGCTTTGCATTCAAAGTGATGGTTGATGGATCCATCACATCAACAAATGATGAATGTAAATTGATTTGTATGAATGTAAATTGAAACATATTTCATGATGAGGATAGCTCCTCAATAACCCACAAAAATGTCAGAGGACTTCAAGCGGTTAACTTTGTGAAGCTCAGATCAGGGCTATAAAGACAAAATACCGTATATCTTCCATTAGTAGCCTGTCTCTTTTAAACGCCAGATTCTAATAAACGGCAGTTTAACAATATGGCACGACAAATAGATGCCGGTCTCCAATAGTAGCTGGGCGACCTTCGACCCGGAAGTCCCTCTGCGCTGTCTTCTTCTTCTTTTTAAATTTTTGGCGGTTGGCAAACAACTGAATGGTGCATTACCGCCACCAACTGGTATGGAGTGTGACTGGAACGTCGCTCAAAAAAAGAAAACCTTTCGCGCTGTCGTCGATCCTCTCATCACTCAACCATCGAAGTGGGATTATTACCTTGAACTGGGGCTAGCAAACCTGCTAACTGTAATTTTCTGGTCTTTTACTTCCTCTTGAGGAGAGTCGGGCGGAGAGAAGTTTCGGGGAGCACCACTCGTGCACTGGGCTAGAACAGACAAGGAGACATTCGAGGAGCACAATTGGGAACTGTACTATTTGTGAACTGTTGGAATACATTTTGGAGCACTGTAAGTAAACACACTCTTTTCACCTCAGTCTAAAAACCGCGCCTGGGTCCTCTTTCCCTCTCACTTCCACGACAATTCCGTCTGAGAAGGGAATAAGAGCCGGTCTCCAATAACTGCCGGTCTCTTTTAAACGCCAGGCCGGCCAGATAATTGTTTGAATAAACGCCCGGGCTACAATTGGAAGATATATGTTAATTTGTTTTTTAAAACAAACTAATTCTATAATGTTATTGTTAGATGCATTTTAATTTATGAATTCTATTAGTACTTTAGCACTGTCATGAATATTTAATAAAAAGGTTGTGTTTATGATACAGAACTGACATTTTCTACCTGTATTATCAGTAGCTGTAATCTTTCAATATCACCCTCGTTCTGCTTTCTATTTAATTGGATCCACAGCTAGCTACAATGACTTGGACACTATGCCATACCAAAATGTTAATATTAGATAATTCTCCAAAATGATATGGATGAAACCATTGTTTCTGCTTTCCTCAGTATTGCGACTATAGCGTGAATTAGGTTAAGGAAACATTATCAGTGTGGCAAATAAATTAAGTGCATATGTGTTGCAATGTGATGTAACTTTAAAAAAAAGAAAAACATTTATTTGGGGGCTTTTTGCTTTTATTTGACAGTTCAGCAGTGAGGAGTGGGCAGCAAAGACAACAGGGGGAGCGGGAACTGATTCAAAACTGAGTCGCTGCATTTCAGCTGCTCAACCACTTAGCTAAACTGGTGTGTATAATATTCCTTTAAAAAGAAACTTATATTTATTTATTACATTTATTAGAAAGTTACCCCATGCATTACAATAGTACCAACTGAACTCCACAGCCACTCCTTTGCAAATTTTGCAGGTTTTCCAAAGGTTGCCATAATTCCTCATATCCACCTCTGAATGTATTGGCATAGTTTCCTTGCATGGTGAGCCGATAATGGCAATTTTTTCCACCACAAAACCAGCAACGAACGTGTTAAAAAAGCTGAGAGTGACAACTTTTGTTGAACTAGAAACTATGTGTTGCTGTTTCAGAGCTGCAGCATTTGTGTCCTCCACCAGTATTCTGCATTTGCTGTTTGCAGATGCCTTTAATCAGATGTGAAGCTGACAAACGATCTGTCAAATGACGATAACAAAGAAGGCATTTCACTGTGATGTTGTTCTGTTTCACTTAGTTCACAAATTCAAAATAATGGGAAATTTTCAGAATAACAAATATAACAATTTAGAGGCTGTCATCACACAAGTAATACACGAGTATGGAGTTAGATGCCAACGGGCATCAGAGAAAAAGACGGAGATTTTGTTGGATTGTCATTATTTTTGTTATGGACACTAACATAAAGCCACTAGTTAGTGACTTTATGTCAGTTATTTAAAAATGTAATGACATAACAGATTACATGAAGTGCTAAAATAATAAGCTATACTATAAAAACATAAGGACACACTACCTCATGCACTGAGGCTAAATATTAACACTTAAATAAAACTCATTCTAGGATACCGATTGTTTCATATCGGCTATTTTATGAAAAAAGACAGGAGGTAATATTTATGACACTGTTGATCATCTCTGGTCTCTGCTTAGTGCTGTTAGAATCATGTATTTGGATCTCTCTTACAAAAGAGGTCTTAATCCTAGTGCCATTAACTGATTAAACGGAGGTTATGATAATCAGTTAAGAATATGCTGAGTTGCATGTTTCTTAATTAAATCACTGAGCACCAACAACAAACAAGCAGCCTCGCACTCTATTTCAAATCAATTGATGTCTTGATTGCAGAGAACAGAAAGCTGTCTAAAAAATTAGACGAGGTAGGGTACATTACTCTGAATTAGCTCAGCACTGAAGAATTTCAGACATTTTCATATTTCAGAGTGAAATGTCACTGCGTGCACGCTCCGCTGTGCAAAGCACTCAGCTTGTTCCAAACAAGACAATACAGTATTCTTCTCACGTCAGCTAGGCCGGCCAAGACATTCCTCTTTCCTCACATCCAATATTCCCCCCATGGTTGACATTGAGCCACTCTCACCACATCTCCTATCAAAGCTTCCTGTGGTGCCAACCTGCCCTGAAACTGGTGGCTTATGGGATTTGCGGTCCCTCATCACAGCTGGGTTCTCCCTCTGAGCTCCACTTAACCTCCATAGTCTACACGTCTGGGAGAGTCACAGAGGTAGTCCTAGACTAAAAATGTGATCGTGTGTGTGTGTGTGTGTGTGTGTGTAACACAGACTGTGTGACTACCAATGAAAAAGCCTTTTATCTAATGCATAACAGCATTAAAGTAGAGTATACATTCATTTGACATGTAAACATACACAAATGTACAGGCTTTAGATATAGTCCAAGATTTAAGCTTCTTTTTTTTCCCTTTCACAATTTCCTCCACCGTGTTGGTTATAAAACCTCTGCAACGCCACCAATAGCTCTATACTATGTATGTCTTTTCACAGAACCTCCAAGCTTGGCTTTTCTGAACAGTTTTACAAGTGTGTGGGAATCATCGTATACATCCTCAGTAAACTGGGATTAGGCCTAAGGATTTAAGTCATATCTGGATAGAAAGCATAGCTTGAGCTGCATCTTTGCAGAGCAGCAGCTTCATTACTACCTCTGCATCCATACTGTAGGTGCAGAATTTAGCCGAATGTCACAGAATTATATTAATGTGACCAAAACAAAGAAAAGTAAAAGAAAGTAAGAAGTGATGTCTGACTGACACAAGCTCTACCAGACCCTTAAACATGTGCTTTTTTTTTTTTTAGCAGAGATCCTTTAAGTCCTGGAATAAGGATCATTTATGGATCGTTATTAATTTTCCTGCAAATCCCACAAATTTCCATTTGTATTGAAATTGAGGGAATTTAAAGCTAAGTCTACAGCTGAATTCTTAAACATATTCTTGGACAGTGCATTTTAATTGGTGCTTTATCCCATTTGAAAGAAATCACTGCCATAAACGTATAGCATTGCATATAGCAATGTACTTAATCCCAAGGTTTCCAAGCAACAGTGTGCCCAGACGGTCGCACCGACTCCACTGACTGCTTTTTTTCCCCATAACTACATCCTGTTATTGTCTCTTCCCACAGTTATGGGAAGCACACGTATACACGTATGTCAGCTAGGGCTACGTCCACACGTACCCGGGTATTTTTGAAAAAGGAGATTTTTCTATGCGTTTGCACCTTCCGTCCACACGTAAACAGCATTTTCAATCACTGAAAACTGAGATTTTTAAAAACTCCGGCCAGGGTGGATATTTTCAAAAACTCAGTTTTTGTGTTTATGTGTGGACGATGAAAACGGAGAAAATGCAACGTCAAAGGTGTGCACCTTTTTTGACGTCACACTGTGCGCCACCTTATTTCGTTTCGGTGCGATGAATTGCTACAATGGTGGACTTAGACAAAATAATGTTACTGTTAATTTTACTATCTGCAGTGTTTACAGGCTTACATACACACACACCATTACTGTCCCTTCCATTTTTCATTTTCTGCTTCTATGCACCGTCTCTGTTTACTATTTCCCGCCCAGGCTTCTAGACTTCTGATTGGCCAACATTTATACACGGTTAGGATTGTATTGCCACCTGTTGCTTTGGCATGTTCCTGACAGCATTTTCCTTTGTTTTTGGCGTTTACATGTGGACGGAGATATTTTTCAAAACTGCACGTGTGGACGGGATTAAAAAAAAAAACGAAAACGGAAAATCTCTGTTTTCAAAAATACCCGAGTACGTGTGGATGTAGCCTAGATGTAAAAGACAGCATGACTCATCAGACAAATACATCTTGTTCTGTTGCTCCATTGTTCACTTGTGAAGTGCTTGTAATGTTGTCAATTCAATTTTATTTATATTGCAAAAAGTCACATTTTCCTTACGGTGCTTAACATGGTGGTTCAACAGTTAAACGTGGACTCGTTCACTTGTTCGTGGTGAACACCTTAAGATTTTTAACAATTTGAGATCCTCACAGAATTCAGTGAACCTTAGGTGCTCATAACTCTCAGCAGTGGTCGTTTCTTGGGCGGGACTATCTACTGCATACAAGGAAACCCCATAAGACTGAGCTCAGACTATTATGCTTGAGTAAAATAAGTCCTGACTTGCTATTTAATATATCTAACCCCAGTGCAGAACAATCAATGTGTCATCAGTTTTTAATTTTTTTGCTTTATATTCAGTTCAATTTGAGAAAACAGAAAAACACAAAGAGCTGATTTTTTTCCCACCATTGTTTGCGTGCGTGCGTGTAATTGGGAGCTCAGTTTCTAAGCAGTTTAAATATGAATATTAATATATTTGGCAGTGATGTATGCGTATGTGCTGTATCTCAAGTGTTTTGATTATTTCCCGAGACCACACCATGTTAGACATCAGCTGTTATGGTAATCTTTGTAAACCACTCTAGAACCTGGAGGAAAAAAAAGTGCCAAGTGGATTTCTAAAACAGGAATTAAAAAATGCTGTTCCACGTCTTTTACCCAGCAACATTAGATAGGGGACTGCTGTCTTCGGAGAAACACGCCACTCTAACAGGACCGGCACAGGCACTCGTTTTTGAACTACCCCAGTTGCTCCCACAAATGAGACAGATAGGTGGGCCCCGGGGGTGCATGGGAAGCACAATGCCTGCTGATTGGTAGCACTTACTGACTCAGTACTTTGGGATGAATATGGAGAGCTTTTTCCTAGTGGCCCTGAAGATAAAATGAAAATTAGTTGCTCACTTCCCCAGCTGTACAGTTTGACTAAATCACAATTCTATTTGTGGTCTTGACAATTATTGTGAAGTCTATATAGACCTAGATAGAGCACAGGCAATTCTGCGTTAGCTGACTTTAGTTTCTAAGCCTACTGCTTTTCTGTCAGCCAAAAATGCGACAGAGTGACTGGATTTTGACATCAGCTGTCTGAAAATTCAGCTTTAACTTTTTTCTATTTATACAGCATGTTGTGCTCATATCTGTAGAGGTTGTTCTCAATGGAATAAGCCATAAATAAATTAAAAAAAAACACCACACACACATCAAAATGTAACTGTGCATTTCATTTTGGTCATTTGGACTTGTTTTCATTGTGTTGCTGAAATTTGACATTTCATTATAAATATTTTACATTGTAATCACATTAAAATTATAACTAAACTGAACAAACCACTTTGCTTTGAAATTTGTAGACCTCTCTATTTGTCAGCCACCATTTCTGTATAAACCAAATGTATGTTTTATTATTAATGTGTATATGTATTTCATTTCTCACATATGTGCATGAGAAATGAAATCATGAAGTGCTCTCAGACGCAGATGATCCTCTCTAGTTTCAGTAACACATGGCCGAGAACTTTGCCAAAGTTTGCTATAGCTGGCTTGAATACTTTATATTCCTTGCTCTGTGTCCATATGTGGGCGTGGAACAGCTGTGATGAGACAAGCCTGGGTCCCAAGTGACAGAGTCTGCAGAATGTGTGTACAGTTTTCACCCACGCCCCCTCATGGCTTTCCATTTCCTGCACAAAACTAAAAAAAATTTTAAAAGAAAGAAAAAAATGTCACTTAGAACAAGTAGCTTTGGTTGCCACAGGGCCTTTCAAACTTTTCTCCTAAAGATACAATTTTCAAAGTTTCACACATGGATTCAAAGCCAGGACGTTCTCGATATAAGACAGTGTTTGCCACCAACCCTACGAACTCTAGTAATTTAAAAAACTAAATATATACACTTTGGGTGAAGAAACTACCTTACTGAGCTTCTTAAGAATACAACGGTTTGTCACAGGGGCACTATCTACTATTGTATGCTTGTGGTTTGTGCACCGGTGACAGTTTTGTACATTACATCATATACAGTGGCTTGCAAAAGTATTCGGCCCCCTTGAACTTTTCCACATTTTGTCACATTACAGCCACAAACATGAATCAATTTTATTGGAATTCCACGTGAAAGACCAATACAAAGTGGTGTACACGTGAGAAGTGGAAGGAAAATCACACATGATTCCAAACATTTTTTACAAATAAATTACTGAAAAGTAATGGGTGTGCGTAATTATTCAGCCCCCTTTGGTCTGAGTGCAGTCAGTTGCCCATAGACATTGTCTGATGAGTGCTAATGACTAAATAGAGTGCACCTGTGTGTAATCTAATGTCAATGCAAATACAGCTGCTCTGTGATGGCCTCAGAGGTTGTCTAAGAGAATATTGGGAGCAACAACACCATGAAGTCCAAAGAACAC
>VURO01046273.1:0-25416 GCA_015108175.1 Pelvicachromis taeniatus | reverse complement strand
TATTTCAAAGTAGAATGGGAGGCAGAGCCTTCAGCTTCTATGGAACCAGCTTCCAGTTTGGATTCAGGAGACAGACACTATCTCTACTTTTATCAGATCAGGCTTCAAACTTTCCTTTTTGCTAAAGCATATAGTTAGGGCTGGATCAGGTGACCCTGAATCCTCCCTTAGTTATGCTGCTATAGGTTCAGACTGCTGGGGGACCCCCTTGATTTATTGAGTTTTTCCTTTTCAGTCACCTTTCTCATTCACCATGTGTTAATAGATCTCCCTGCATTCAACCATACTTGTTATTAATCTCTGTCTCTCTTCCACAGCATGTCTCTATCCTGTCTTCCTTCTTTCACCCCAACCGGTGGCAGCAGATGGCCCCGCCCCTCCCTGAGCCTGGGTCTGCCAGAGGTTTCTTCCTGTTAAAAGGGATTTTTTCCTTTCCACTGTCGCCAAAGTGCTTGCTCATAGGGGGTCATATGATTGTTGGGTTTTTCACTGTATGTATTATTGTAGGGTCTACCTTACAATGTAAAGCTCCTTGAGGCGACTGTTGTTGTGATTTGGCGCTATATAAATAAAACTGAATTGAATTGAATTGAACCTAGGTTATGAAAGCATGGGACAAGAACGGACGTTGAAAACTACATTTCTCTGTGTGCAACTGTGAGTGAGAGAGAATGGGTAAAAATGTATTTCTGCATACTAATTCAGCTAAAAGCGTACCACGGTGGTCTGTTAAGCTTGGAAGATACAACAACTTCAAGTGGGCGGGGAGAAAGGATCCAAACAAGACAAGGATGCTTAATTGTGCCAAAAGTGCTGGCAGCACAGGAGGAGGCCTTTACGCTTGCTGTATACATGCTGACGGCTTTGGATGAGGAGGAACATTTATAGAAAGGGCAGAAGATGGTAGGCGCGAATATATGAATGCAAGATATATATCTTAGACCACAGCAAAAAGGTGAGTGTGAGACACCACTGTGACACATTATTATGAAACGGTTATGTGTCTCAGATGGAATAGCATGGCAGTGGGGTGTTGAACATTGTCCAGTGTGTGCACCACTTCTTGCCGTCTACAAGAGGAACTGGATAAGTAGAAGAAAATGGTTGGCTGGATGGATCGTGTGGAATCCAGTCACAGCAACTTTTGATGCTGAAACTTTGAGTTTATTCAGATGGAAACTGCACAGTCAGCAGGCAGTCTCAAAGAAGTCTTCAAAAACCTTTTTATGAATAAAATGATGTTCAGTGTTCAGAATAAAATACCACAAGGCTAGTATAGACGACAGAGAAGGAAACATGTACAGCGACTGGGAATGAGTTTCATGTTTCTGCCATTATCTTCAACCAGCCCTGCATATTCAGTCCCTCGCCTACAATTTCATACCTACTATTATGTAAAGAAGCACAGGTGACTTTCACTGTAACACTTTTTGAGGTGGCCAGCGTTAACACCACAGATATTGTGACAACCCATTAACTCTGCATGTCTGTTGTTTCTAATGATAAACAAAATGAAAACACTCCGTCGCGTCTCTCTTGTATCCTCCAGATGCAAAGTAGATAAAGTGGTTGCCCCCAAAAATGAGACTTTCTTAACAACAAATCTTTTTTTTTTTTAATGGTTAAGAGATATATTTAGGAGCAGCTGTACCGGATGCCAAATTTGAACTTTCTAGTTCCAATTACTGACCAAGATGGCAAGAAACATTGAGTGGAAGTCCAAGCTTTAAAATGCTCTCTCAGAAAACTGTGGGTAACATCACAGATGGTCCGTCCACTTCTGACTACACTCAATGCTTCTGTTCACTTTTTGCTCACTGAGTAGGCTGCCTGTGTTTTCACACTTTAAGTTTTAGTTCCCTGCTTCAGAGCTGACTATCACTCATTATCTGCTCAGGACTGATAGCCGCAGAAACTCACTAAATGTGTGGGATTAAAGGAATGCTAATGCTCGAAAGAGGCACTGCTGAATGTGGCAGAGCTGACTGTGTGCAGCAGAGGAGGTAGTTCAGAGCGAGAGAGAGAGAGAGAGAGGGTGAAGGATTTAGTCTTGTTTAATGGGATTCCTAACTCCCTTTCTCTCCTAACACAAAGCCATCCCAGAGACTTTGGCGGCTCCACTATTTTTTTCTTTGGGATTTACCCACTTCCTGCACCTCTGATTGCTGTAACATCATGAAACCATGTGCCAGATGCATGCCTCTAACAACACTGGCTGAATGAAGAGAAGGGGAATGCGTTCTTGAACACTGCCAATGTCTGGATGCTCACATCAAAGATGAAACTCAGACAGTTAAATAATAGGCTTTGGCAAGCAGCAGGGAGTGGATGTTAATTTGTTCAGTGGTGCCTGTGAAGGGATGTGGAGGCGAGAGCAAGACGCACAGTGGGGAGGCCCCAGCTGATCACTGGGAGAACTCCAAGATTTCATGGGGTGTGTGAATGACTGTAAGCGTGTGTGAATGTGTGCAGGTGTGATTTTGGAAAAAACGGATCAACAGGTTGCTCTCTCTGGGTGTCCTTTGAGTGATGATGATAGGACAAATAAACACACACACACGCACACACACACACCTCACCTGTACATGAAGGGGGCCACAGTGGCTGTATTGGGATGGTTGTGCTGCTGCTGCTGGGGAAGCTGAACTACTCCATTTCCTCCTGGTGTTCCTCCCACTCCCCCTCCACCACTTCCTCCCACAGTGGACGCAGACAGGGCTGAGGTGCTGGTGGAGGAGGTCATGCTGGTCCGTTTGCCCTCTGGGCCCCCCACGGAGCGTTGGATGTAGAAACTCCCACTTTGCCCCCCTTTGGTTAGCTTGGCTCTCTCTCCCTCTCCTCCCCGCATATTTCCACTGCTGTTTAAGGCGGCCTGGTTTTGGGCCTGGGACTGACTTTGCGGCTTTGCTGATGATGCTGAGGGAGCTTTAAGTCCTGGCTTTGGGATGCCGCTTGAAGCTGAGGAGGCGCCACCATCTTTCTTCCCTGACGATGCCTTCCCTCCTTTCGGGATGAGGCTGGCGATTTTTGAGGTCTTCTTCGTGGACTCGGCAAATGTATCACGCTCCTCTTTCGGTGGAGAGGTGTCTTTACAAGACTTCCCAGACTTGCTCTTGTCCTCCTTGTCTTTGGAGGAGGCTATAGACCTGCTGCCACTGGCGGAAGCCTTTGAATAAGAAGAGGATGAAGATGAGGACGTTTTGCTCGGTGCGGTGTGGGACGACGCGGGGGTCTTTGTAGCCATTTGTTTGGCTGTAGCACTGCTACTAACACTGCTGCATGCTGACCCTGTAGGCGTCAATCCATCATCGCCATACTCCGACAGGTCATCTTCCTCCTGCAAAGCCATCTCCACCACAGACGGCGATGCTCTTGAAGCTGATCGAGGGTTAATCAGCCGAAATTTCTCCAGCATTGACCTCTGAGGTGGTGCAACACTTGTCCCTACTTTTGACCCATCCCCTTCTGGGGCCTGCGGTGACGGGGTGGTAGAAGGGGAGTGTGTAGGGCTCGCCAGCATGGATGAAGTTGCGCTGTGCTTGAGATTCATGGACTTGCTGCGCCAGGACTTGCCAGCTGTGGGGGAAGGGATGGCAGAGGCCAGCTGCTGCCCGCTGAGGCTGGTGGGAACCATGCCACCAACACCACTTCCATTCATCCCACTAGGTACCGGGATGCCTCTCACAGCCTCTGAACAAAGAGAGTAAAGAGAAAGAAAAGTACAGTAACACGAGATGATGATGAAAAGGGATATCTGATGAATTACAGTTTCTGATGTACACTCTGCAATTTCAAATAACCAAGTCTTCAGCTGCAGCAATCTATAACTAATCTCTTTGTGATGAGATTCATTGGAATGAGATGTCGCACAGAATTGATTAGAAAAAGGAGGATTAGTCAGGTGTGCTGCATTACGTTGTCTGTAAAGTGTTAGGTTTTCCATACATTTACTGCAGTTTGATCATTAAATGCAATTTTCCTATTTTATCTTTTAACTTTTTAATAGTAGTAATTGCAGTGACTGACAGGTAAGGATTTTCCAACAAGTTATTAGCTATAAAGCTACACTTCCTCAGACTTCCTGGATTTACTTCCTGGATTGTCAAGAAAAACTAGTTCCGAATACTCAGCTGGCTCCCTGCTGACTTTCTTTGTGGTTTTACAAACATTCAGCAAGAAATAATGAACTCTTACATTATTAGAGAAAAAAATACACACCTAAAACCTCAGAGCTTATTCTCAGGTGACAGGATATCAACAGTGAGTCGAGTTAAAAGAAAAGACTGCATGTTATTACGACACTGGTGTCTCGAAGGAGTTTGCACTCAGTAGTGCTTTGCCTTCTTGTTCAGACTTCAACCCTCAGATTGACAATTCTTTGTAACCAGTCACCGCATGTATACATGTGAGACTTATAAAGGACAGGTTATCATGTTATGGTAGTGGCAAACAAATTCTCACAGTAACAATAAAGGAGAATTTCCCGAAAGGAAGCCATTCAATTAAAGTATTGGCCTTTTCTGGAAAAGATCCACCTCAGATTCACTGTTCAAGCCCAATGAATAAAACAACGAATACAAGTTGAGAAGCTATTTTTTATTTGCTCTGCAGCTTCATTCCCTGAAATTGTTTTGTTTTGGGATTTTCTACCATTCTTTTCTCCTCTTTCTATTTCCGTCCACACAGCTGGAACTACACTGCATACAGCTACGTTGTTCATGTATTTAGGGAGTGCTGTAGAAACAATTTCTAGCTCACACACACGACTGAATGCTGGAAAAAAGTGAAATATAAAAGTGGTTTCATCCACAAACATTTTCATTAATGCATTCTTGACAGATACAACGGTCAATATTTAAATATCCATCATGTATGGAAAAAAATGTTTTAGCACTGGCGACTGAGTATTGACCTTCAACTATCTTTCACAGACCATCAACACCCCTTTATCTGCGCCTCTCTTTTATACATAAACATTATCTCAAACCTCACGAGTACAGCGTTTGCTTTAGGCATGCATACAAACACAACTTCATCTCCCCCTGAACACAAGTTTGAGTTACTTTCTAACTGAAAGAGACAAATAGGGGGAAAAAAAGTATCAGCAGAATTATGATAGGGTAAGTAGAGAGGGGCGACAGAGTGACAGCATGAAGTTATGCTCCATTACACTGAGTGTCTGTCTGTCTGGCTGTCAGTCAGCACAGTAAGCAGTGTTCAGCTAGCTGTGTGTCATCCCCACTCTGCAGTTTAAAGCCTCCTCAGGCAGGCAGGCGGAGGAGGGGGGCTCAGATTGAGCTGTGGCTGGGGCCGAAACACTTTAACCGGCTTACGCTTCTGACAACATTCTGTAAAACCTTTAAACATGCCTGAAAACACCTCCAGTGCATTCGGCACAATGTGTCAGGCTGTAAGAGCCCCCTCCTTTATATAATATTGTTTAAACTGTAATTTAGGAAACGGCTGTAAGATACCTGATAATGGCCATGTGTGGCCACACTTTGAAGGCTTCAAAAGCAACTCACTAGAGCAAAAATCTGTTCTGGCGTCACATTAGTTAAGGCACAAAAGAGCCAACCTGTGGCTTAGGATTGATTCGGATCACCATATAATAATGTGACAAACAACTGACAATGGGAGACATTTATAGCCAATAACAATTGTTTAATATTAGAATGATTGTAAAGGAGTGTCTGCAAGAGTGTAACTCTAAGTGGAGCTGCATTTATATGCGTTTGCATGTGATCTATCATTGTTGTAGTCTATCATGGGTCAAAGTATATGGAACTGCTCTGAATGTGTTGGTGGGTTGTGTGAAAGGATATCTGTACAACACCAAAATCTGTTTAAAGTTAATTAAAAGGGATAATGAACTGGCAGCCACCTTCTTTTTCTACCATGAATAGGTTTAAAAGCTGAGATAAGTCACAATAGCAAAGTTTCAAATCTCAGATGAGCAGATGAGGCCAGAAGAGCGAAATATGGATTAAAGTCTTATCAGTTAAACGTTGGTGCAAAGAAGAAATGTTTGCAGCTGCAGTAACATAGCTGGAATAGCTAGCGGTGTTTTCAGCTTGTGAGTGTGTCTTCCTGGCCAAGTGTGGTCCTGGAGTTCATTCTTATGCAACACTTACTGTTGCAGGAATACGGACAAAGGCAATTAGACTTTGCAAGGTATACATATGGCTGTCTGTGGGAATAGTTTGTCAGCATGGTAGCTTCTTATGTGTGGAGTCATAACATTTTACAGGTGATGAGATGAAAATGAGAGCCAGGTTGAAATATGTGTGATCAGATCCATTAGTCGCAAGTTCTCAAATAAATATGTACTAATTACTTGTGTCTTCCACTAATAATAATAATATATTACTTTATGGTTACTGTGTACTTATTAGTCTGAATATGAATATGTTGATATCTCATCACAAGACTGCCTCAAGCTGGTCATTTCTTGTCCAGCCGGTCATGTGGCACTGGCATAAACGTTGATAGAGCATACATTGTAAATGTGTGTGTGTGTGTGTGTGCGTGACCACTATGTTACACATCATCTTTTGAGATAAGTGAATGACTTTTAGATATTTGATAAATGTGACTGCGAATGAAAGCGATGGCGGCGTTTGTGTGATTCTGCCGTCTGTGCGTGTCTCTGCTTGTGTGTCCAGTCAATTAACCCTGTCTTCAGAGATTCCCCCTCCCTCCTCCCCGCTCACCCCTTCCCAACCCTAGAGGCAATTTCGCAGCCCCACCACACTTTTCACCGTGCGGTGACTTGCCGTTGCCGTGGCAACAGGTTCTTATTTTCCTTTTTTGCCTCAGCGACCGTGGAATTAAATGCCACTTTGTCTGGTGGTGGTGGACCCTCTGCTAACAAATACAAACACACACAACTACGAGCAAAATGACACACAAAGTCAGATATGCCCCTGACTCGTGCATGTACTGGTAAACCCTTCTGTGTACTATACAATTAAAGACTGAAATCCAGCGTGTGTGAGTTTCTACACACTAGCCGCACTCCAGTTTAATACATTTGAACTTGCTCTGCTTCCCACTTCACATCACTGTGAGTAAGACAAATTATCGGCTTAAGGAAATCAGCCACCTTCTCCACTCTGGAGTACTGGAGTACACAGCTGCCTCTTTATCTTCTTTAAGCAATATAAACACCGACTTACACATCTTACACAGTAAAAATGTACTGACACCACAACAAAGGCATCTTCCATTTGAATTAGTTTAGCTAGCTGAGGCCAAATAGATGCATGAGAACAACAATGATGCAATCCACGTTCTAGCCTTTACACTCGTGAAATGTGTCTCCAGTGGGTTCACTTGTTCGCTTCATCCCGGTGGGGACGCATCCTCACCGAAAAATACTTAAAACCAAAAGTCCGAAACTTTAGCTGACAGCTTTTTTTCTTTCTGACACACAAACAGATTTCTGAAGTATTTGTTGTGTTTTTTTTTTAATCCTTACTAAAACGGTATGACAATGTAGTTTGAAAATATATGAAGGATGTTTCTCCTGTTTCCTCTTTACTTTTTCATGTATCTGCTGTAACAAATGCCCATACCAATAGACTGCAGATAGATAACATCCAATGATATATCGGCCAGGCAGTTATAGCTTTTTGGCTCCAATAAAAAAAAATATGCAAACAAACTAGAATACAAGTTTTAATCAAACCCCGCCCCCTTTTATAGATCAGACAAGCTGGCATCATGTACAAAAAGTTGTATGTGTAATCTCCATAATCTTAGATAGCTGTAGTACTAACAGGTGGAAACAAAGCAAATCTTTTTTTTTTTTTTTTGGTAAGAAAATGTGATCAGTTGTTCTGAAATAACTCTCAAACACTTTAAAAGTGGCCTGGCTTCATTATTGACCCTATAATGCCCTTTGTATCATATTTGATACATGAGTTTCTGAGACCTCTATCTCATCAACATGATCAATACTTGCCATAATTTCAGAATGTTATGGACAAAACTCTTTTCTTTGTCTAAAATGAACATTTTTGTTAACAAAAAGTTGCCAAAAATGCCCAATGTATCAAATTGTATCAAATATAGGCAAACCTTTTTTGTGGATTTTGTTATTAGGGTTAAAATGATAATAATTAAATGAAATATAAATAAAATAAATAAATGAGAAAATAAAATCTGTAAAAATTGTTGGGATGAACATTACGGCACTGTGTGCTCAGAGATGAATATTATATTTTTACTTGGCAATCTGAATTTGCACAACCACAAGTAGAAAAGATCAAAAGATTTCACATTAAAGAAGAACGTGCGCTTGTTTAGGGGTCAAATGAAAGCAGCTGTAGGAGAGGAGGAAAAAAAGCTATGCTGATGTAGAAAATGTCTCGTGACAAACACTTCCTGTATCTGTTTATGTGCCTTTTGATTTCTCTACTACCGGTTTTTGCCCAGAAGGTTCTGACTGCATAGCTGACATTTCCTCAACAATGATCCCCCCCCCCTCCCCTTTTTGGTTTGTCTGTTTTATTTTAGACCAAAACACACCTTTTCCGTCTCCACTGCAGTGAAGCACCAGTCCTACCGCCTTATCTCTCCAAACTGAGGCTTTGTCTTTTGACAACACTCCACTGAAAAAAGACACGTTTGCCCTTTAATACCCTCCGTATCATTTTCAGGTAAAAAAAGAGAAAATGCTACTGAAACCTTTGAAAGGGTGATGTAACTAATAACCATAACAAACCTGAAAAAAAAAACCCTGACATTTAAACCCAATTATAACTAAAAGCACATTAAGACTAATGTGAAATGTCATTTTCTCCATAACTTGTTATTCCCTGTTGCTCAGTTTTGAGCAATTTTCAGTTACGATTGATCACATGCTATCTTTCCATCCTTCTGTGTGTCATCTTCAGCCTCCTTCTCCCACTGAAGAATTTGAAGTTTCAGACAGAAACGGGAAGGGTGAGTGCACACGTGAACTTTTAAGATGAAAAGGAAGACAGAGAGAAATCCAGCAAGCGTTTGCTGCAGGCATTTCAGTGCTATCTCTGCTGGATGCCACTCACTGTGTCTCTCCTCCACCATCACCATGTACTGATCCTTTCCACAGACTACACTGCAGTCTTGTTTTCCTCAGTGACTGTGCAATGCTTTAAGAATAAATGCTGGATGTCCTTTGTTAGAAAATATTTTTGCCAAAGTAAAAGGTTTGCTGATATACCTTCAGGCGTGGTTTTATGATGATGATGATGCTGAGGCATGAGGACAGGTTTTAATTACTAGCATTGTGTTAGCCAGTAAGTCACAAGAATTCTTCTGGATGAGCCATGAAAAAATCTTAAAGCTAATATAAAGTGATCGAATGAGCCAACAGTAAAGAATTGTGTCATTTGTAATATATCCACATTACCAATGGATATATTTACTCTTCACAACAGAATGTGGCCATTAACACAACAAGGACTTTTCACTAATTACTTTTCTGTTAAATAAAATGCCATGCACTCACTCTTAGCCTCCGTGAGACCTCTTTCTCAAAAACATAATTACTCTTATTAGCTTGATCGTACTTGACAGAGCGGTTTCCTGAATTCACCCCCTGCTCCTTTCTCAAACAGCTCTATTCATGCTGTGAAGATTTTCACCACCTCCACTTAATGGCATTTATTCTAACTCACTTGGAATGACGAGCTGGGGATGATTCAGCAGACCAGTTAAGACTAGTGACATGAGCCTGTCTGACTTGTGTGAGTGGTGCCATCAAGTGGTTGGGATGGGAAATGCAAAATCACCACAACTATATAGTCAAACTCCATTAAGACTGATAAAAAAAAAAAAAACTTATGGCAGAATTTTGCTGTGTGTTTAGCGGGGTTGTAAACACACTCTTTACCTCGATCGTTGCCACTGGCATACTGAAGAGGCTTGCTCTTGTCAATGCTGTTGAAGCTCTGGCTCCGACGGTTGAGGTTGGATGAGCCTGGGCTCCTGGAGGCCCCGCTGCCTGCAGCAGGTACTCTGGAGGGTCCTGGTAACCTGCAGGTAGCAGAGGTAGTACGATGATTAGTAAGATGATTGCATATTAACTGTATAAAATTCAACCCGAGAAAGAAGTCCAGGGAAGGTGGTTTATTTATAACAGGGGATACTTTAAAATCAACAGGCCTTTGGATGGATTCATCCAGGACGAACATTCTGGAGTTCATCCTTGTTTCAGTGAACAGCAGAATTACCATTTCCATGACATCAAGTTCAAGCTTGGCTTAACTAACTGATGACATCTCACATTAGCTTCACCTGAAGCGCACAGAGATTTGGTGTCGCATCACTTCCTCTTCCTTTACCTGTTAGGCCTTGATGGGGTGCAGGAAGAAAATGTTTCACAGTGGAATCACAATGACAGTTGAGATATACCTTGAAATTTAAAAGTCTGCACATTATAAACATTGTTTGGTTCACTTTAAGTCGAATATTGGTGTATTTTCTCATGAATAACCAGCCCTGGATTTGGCATGTGTCAGTAAGATGAAGAGAGATCAGGAGTGTTGTGTGACAGGAAGTCGCCGTTTCATCTGGGGCTAAGGAGCGTGGATAAAAGAAGAAGAAAAACTACGAGTTCAGGTGCACATGTGCTGAAACAGCTCGCAGAGAGTCTGTGTCACGACAGGCTGATTGAAATCTGATCAGAGCTCCTATAAAGCCATGCATGATATAAATATTTCCCTCCCTTCAAACGATCATAAAAGGGAACTACAGTCACATCTGTCGGGGGGTGGGGGTGGGGGGTTCAGTCAGTCTACTTTTGAAAAACACTTTTCTTTCTGTTGACACAGTCAAAGCTGCCAGTGTCAAATGGTGATTTGCCATGCTGCAGCTGAAGGAGGTTCACAACTCCCAGAAGTGTGTTAAAAAAGAAGAATCTCATCAAAAAGCTGTTGTACAGTAACGTTATACTGCATTTTTTATGTGCTGTGCCAGATGCATTCATACATCTGTTTGTTAGCAAGTCTCTTCAAAAACAAATTTAGCAGCTGGTTCAAAGATTTTGACAACCTGGATCTATTTCTGCTGTAACTCAATGAAATACTGTAAACTGTGACATGATTTCTCCTTTATCCGTGCCTTAGTTTCTCCCACAGACGCTTGACATGTTTGAAAGAGGCCAAAGGTGGCTCAAAACCTTAAAAAAACCTTTATGGAACTTAAAAAAAAAACAATTCTGGTGAAATAGAAAATGTGTACGTCAAGATCTTCTCAGAGAGAAAGAGAAAATACTGGACTGTAACAACTTGATGTCTCTGCATGAACTTTGTCGTGACGTCTCTTAAAGATAATTGATTTGCTATGCTGAATATGTCACTTGTATGTTTCGCAGATGGGGCCGAGATGTCGGAGGGAAACTAATTTTAGGCTCAGAGTTGTGCAGTGGTGAAAAGCCCTCGGGGGAAAAACATATTTCATATATTCCATTCTGTGTTTAAGGCTTTTATGAAAATAAACAAATGAAAGGACAGATTGACATCTAGTGTGGATAACAAACGTGCTGACTACTAAGAAATATCTTCGCCCACTGCTTTTGGTACTCTTCCATTTCCTCGCCACATGCGCCAGCTATGAAAACTACGACTATGAAAAATAAACTTCATCTAGAAAACACAAAGTGCCCTTCTCTCTCACTCAACATGTCCTGCTTTAGTTGGGAAAAAAACATTGATTTTGATTTTAACACTGAATTTCAGTGTTCGGAGCATCAGTTGACTGCAAAGCACCTCACCACCAACAAAAACCAATCAGTGACCAAATCAATACAAGTAGTGTTTGATGAGGGAACAACAACGTTTTCTCAGTCCTTTATTTCCCTGAAGTATAAGCCTAAGATGTTAAAATGAGGGTGAGTAATAGAGCCAAATGAAAAGCTGCTGACTGCCCTCTGGACACGCGTGAATCGGCAACAACTTTGTACTGAGGACAAGCGCACACAGACCAAACAAGACCCGAGAGGCCAAAACACTAAGCTGGTAAAATACAAGTCCCATCTCGTGGCACGCAATGCTATCTTTTTAATTCTGACTCAAAAAGCTTTGAAAGGTTTATGCACAAATGTACAAATTTATCTTGGAATTATAATACAGACAAGCTCATCTAGTGGAAGGAAAACATTCAGAATATTTTGCATCTGAACTTCAAGTTTAACTCTGGAAAACATGCGACTCCAAATCTAAAATATTTTCACATACTATGCAAAAGACTGACTCCCACCTCGCCCCGATATGCATGCTCGGTCAGTAGCGCTTGTCTGCGTAGTCTTTTTTTTCACTGTACAGGATAATGTTCCTTTATGTCTGAAAACATGTCATGGGATCAATGCAGAACTTCATTGTATCAACCAAATGTCCTGCATGAAGGTCTTACTGAAAAAAATAGCTGCTGAAAAATGTGCTTCCAGCACATTATTAAATATCAGTGGAGCAGGACTGCTGTTTATTTTGCTGGGAAAGTAGCTCCACCTACTGATTAAACAAAGCAAGTTAGTTTCTAACCAGGTATCTCTTCTGGTCTGTTACGCAACAAGAAACAAACAAAGCACTATATTAAAATCCAGCCATTCTATTATGGTATAGCAAGAAGCAAATTAATAAAAATTCAAGGCAACTTGGGTGTTTCTCTCAGAAAAATGGAACAAGGCACAGCAGGAAGTCAGAAATAAAACTGCCAAATATGTCAGTCCAAGTGCTGAACAATGAAAAGATGGTTTTACATAGACAAAAATAAAATATGCTCCAGTGCACAAAACTTCATCAAGGGGAGCAAGCGTGTCCCTTACTCGCACTTCCCTTCTTTGAATTACTATCCGATTTTGCATCCCACTGTTCATTTGTAGAAGACTAGCTGACTGTTGAGAGATGCTGATCCAGGCCCGAGCGCAACACTGGTGCTTCGCCCGCGAGAACTTGGCGTGCTGCAGCAGGAGGTGGTTCTCGGGTCAGAGCTGAGTCTGCCATTCACAGAGCAAAAACAGATGGAGATATATAGCAGCACGCACGTGATGGGGGTGGGGATCGCGCCCACAGATGCATGCAAAGGCAGAGTAGTGTTAATAGTATATATCTGAAAGCTTTAACACATTCAGTCTGCAAGAGAGGAGCAGAAGAGATTGATAGACAAAGACAAAAGAATGAACAGAGCTAAAAGGAACAAAAGTGTGAGATGGGAGGGGGAATGAAAGCGCACACAAACAGGGGTGCACATCAGGAAAGGAAGATGCTGTAGCTGCAAACCCGGACAAGAGAAAATGAGAGATAAACAGTAGGAAATGAGATGGAGATTGGGGCAGTTCAGATGGTAATCAGAAGTAGTTCCTTTTATCATGAGATTCTTTCATCTTCCAAAATACATGTTTGATCATACATCGGCAAAATGGAACGGGAGAGAGAAAATGTGATGCAATTCCTCGACAGGGAATTTGTTTTAAAGTGGACAGATGGGAAAGCAGCCACTGAGGAGAAGTAGGGAGGTGGATGAAATCATTGCAGAGCAAAGAGAGCGCAGTTCCCTGCCCTTCACAACGCTCTGCCATTGAGTTTGTGTATTTAAAACAGCGCTTTCCTTATCTCATGCCTAGTTCCTATAACATCTGTTATAACCCTGTATTTGCAAGAGTGTAAGACATCTGGTCTGACACATCTGGCATCCGCATGGCCACTCAGTACCACATCAGGCTTATTAAAATGGTAGAAAGATACCACAAGTAGGCGGGTGGCCAGCAAACTGCCAAACATCACTCCCTGCTGCTAAGATGAAGGCCACACCATACCGACACTTAATACAAAACATCTACTATACACTGTATTTGAAATCATGGCAGCTAAACTAATAAACCATGTTGATGGTTTTATAACTTTCAGTGTGTTGTTCAGCTGCTCTCATGTGTCAAATGAAAGCAGAATAACTCAAATAACTCAATTGTCAAGAGTGTGCTAACATGAGCTGTGCAAACAAACAGGAGACGGACTCATGGCTGAGCAGACAGAATACAAACACAATGAGACAAAGGCATGGATGATGTTCAACTCAACAACTCAAGGTCCACTTGAGATATAAAATCAATTAACTTTTGCAATATTTCTCATCACCATCATTTAACATCACTGATTCTACTGAAATTGAAACTGTACCTACCCATCAATAGAACTTAAAGTTGTACATAATCCTCACAGCACTGGAAATAAAACTATATTTTCAGATCATAAACCCAATGGAAAAAAAAAAAAAGAATGGACAGAGAAGAAAAAAGCACCAAAAATGAACCCCCGGGGAACGCCACGTGAGAGAGACAATTGTGTGTCTGCCAAGACGTAAAAACAAAACCTAAAACAGATAAAAGGTTGTCTGACAGTACACAGAAGTTAGTTAGCATACATACGTCCTGGGTAGTGATCCACAAATACATAAATACATAATCAAAGCGCCTAACCGTGGTAGTGTCCGCTATTAGCGCCAGATGTGTTTGAATCAGTTTATTCAGGAAGTAAATCTCTTTTGTTGTAATTCAGGTCAGACGTCCACATCAAAGGGAACTAGATTACAAATCCACAGCCCATTATGACGACCATTATGTGAAATGCATGAAAAGCCACTTGTTGACACCACTTATTATGCACAGAAAGCCAAAACATAACCTGTGCTTGTGTTTCGTTCCAACATCAGAGAGGGAGGTTACGGCAAAGAGCTCAACAGTCTAGCTCACAAATACAAAATACAAAAATACTTAGCACAGTTTCCAACACTGACAAAAGGGAACAAAAGAGCCTGAATATGACCGTGTCAAGTGAAAATGGCAGGTGTTGCCTCTGTAACCTGGATAGCTCCTTGAGCGCTAGCTAACAAGCAAAATGTCTGCGGTAGTAAGAAGCACACTAAAGCTCCGAGTACCCTGAAGGAAACATTCCTCACCACATTCAGCACAGCGCAGCATGAAAGACAGACAACAATTTATTTCTATTTTAGAATTGATAAAACTTTCTTGCTTCGGGGATAACGGAGGAGGCAACTCGTGGTGATTAAAAATAACTTCTCAGAAGGCAAGAAAGTAATTAACTGTGGTAATCAGCCTTGAATGAAAATCAGATGGCAAGAGAAGAGTGCCTGCGCTGTCACCGCTCACTAATATAAGTGATTTGTTTGTGCGCATGTGTGTATGTGTATCTTCATCTGTTTGTGGGGAATTAAAGAGCTATTTGTGCAGAGCGGCAGCAGCAGTGATGTGAGAGGGCAGGCTATCACCCATGCGGCTGGAACTGCTGGCTGCAGCATTTTTGCCATTGCTCAGTGGTGGCTGGAGAGGAATTATTTGCCAACATGCTGGTTCCCACTGCCTCTGAGTTGGAACAAATGCTGCAAGCATCAGACAGCTGAAGGTGGCTGTGTACATGTAGCATGTGTGGCTACATTTTGAACTGTATGTCTTACATGTATGTGAAAAATTCCTTTTATCTTTCTTGTTCTGGTCTGCCCATATCTGGGAATGCATTTCTGACCCTTGAGGCTTTTGTTTAGAGCTGTTATAAGATTCCCAGCTCACACAGGACACAGGTTCCCTGCCTAGCAGCTATATCAAAGTGCTTTGCAACACTGCAGTTATTTATTCTGCTTCTTTGCCAAGATGTTTAAACGTGCTATGCGACAGAATACAGTATAAACCATTTCTTAGGCAGCACTGTCTCCTCAGAAGCACAAGGTTCTGTGTATTGGTATTATTGAATCCTCCACTTAAACTGGTAGTCTCAATGAGATCGAGATTTCTCTGGGGGGCGGGGGCGCAAAGCAGGTTATCTACTGATTTGGCCCTGTTAATTCATTCAAATCCTTATGCTGGTCCATCTTTCCAATTCTTCCCAATTTTGTGAGACTGTCAACAGGAGGTAGCATCCAGTTTGACTCATATTTATTCAGAAACAAATTCCTAACAAGCACCTTTACAGATATACTGTCTATGGCATTATTAAATCATCCCTACCAGTAGTGAGTACACGTCTTTTATGATGGAATCATAATGTTTAAGGAGTGTGTATTTCATGTGAGAACATAATGGCACGAGCACATGAACATTTAGGACAGACTGCTCTTCGCTGTCACACATTCGTTCAAACGACCATTAAGTCACAGCAGCTACATCCTGAGAGCAAGAGCAAAACACTAAATCCTTATTAGGTTTTCTCTAGCTGACCCTGCCTATTGACCTCTGACCTGACGGTAGAGACAGCAGTTCTTCAAAGCCCTGCCTGAAAAAAAAACTAAATACCACATATCAATTAGCTTAACAAATAAAATAAAGATATTTAAAGATCTATTTTTCCATAATTACCTGGTGTTTTTCTTCTGTGGTGACCCTATTCCACTGTGGCCTGGAGGACTTGCATATCGTGCTGTGAGACTGAGGAAGAAGCAGAGAAGATGGGCACACTGTTACCACAGTCAGATAAGAAACAAGACCAGTGACTTGTTGGAATTTTCTTAATCCATGTCTTAATGTAATAATGTTTGAGAGGGGAGCCATTCAGATGTAAGCATGGCAGTAGAGAGAGAGAGAGAGAGAGCGAGAGAGAGCGATGGACCAAGGGAAAGAAGAGAAGAAGCATGTGGTAAATACTGTAGCATGCCAGTGCACATTTCTTTGATTTTTCACATGATGGCTCACACATGTTTGTTGCCACACACTTATGACTAAGCCAATAACATCTCTTAATCCATTTATAGGGCTGTTGACATAAACACAAAACTTTCACAAGCAATTTTCTGAAGGCATAGTTTGAAGAAAACACACGAGACAGAGGCAAAGGAAATACCCACAGCACCAGTCACAGTTAGTCATGGGCAGCGATAGGAGTGACTGTTACAGGAAGGAAACTACATTCATGTTTGACAGAAAGTAATTAAGCAACTTGTAGAACGTTCTTTCAATAAACATTCTTGACTGAGCATTTGTATATCTGCTAAAACAGTACTTCTCACTTAGCCTGGTAATCTGAACTGCTTTTACAAGTCAGCCCCTTTGTCCACTGGACATTTTGTGTTTTTGTTTGTTTGTTTGTTTTGTGAGAAAATAGACTTAGAACAACGGAGACACTGGCTACCTACTCTTTAGCTACCAAGATGTCAACATACTAGAGCCCTAAACAATACTCTGATGATTAAATGACGCTAAATAAAAGCATATAAAATAGAGAAAAATTACAACAAATGAAAAATAAATATCAAATGTTCAATTATGCATATGTGATGGCTGAGTAATGTTATTAGCGAATGGCAATAATAAAAAAAAAAACTATAACAAAATGTTAGACCACAGTAATTGTGGATTCGAACCAAATCAATGCTTTGCTAGCAGTTCAATTTGATCCCTCAGAAGAAACTCTTTGAACTAACATTACCTTTCACAGGCTGAACACAGGTACAAACCTGAGCTCTCCAATCACTGCCTTGATGAATGAGAACAAGATGAAGTTCAGCTGTAAAACCTTGAATCTGTCCTGCACTCAGAGTTTGCAGAGCTGCTTGAGCTGTGCTTCAGCTGAAGGACCGAGGAAGCAGCAAACACCAGCAGTCTGTTTAGAGGTCGTTCTTTTCTGACAAAGGAGAACAACTCCTTCTCTGTTTTGTGTTTGTGGGCTGCTGGTTTGGCATTGGTGACTGAAAGTGGACAAGACGCACAATAAACTACCTATACTGGGTCAGTGAATGAGGCACAGCAGCCATCTCTCATTTTCAGCTCTTCCTTCTGTAAGTTTGCACCACTCAGCTATGCATAAAACTGAATATGAAAAAAGTGCTTTACGTTATGATATTTCAGGCACAGGTGACACCCACCAAAAAAAAAAGAAAAGGTTTTAAAAAGAAGTGACAACAAAACCTGCAGCACAATACTCCAGAAATGAAGATTAGCCTTCAGTACAAGACTCTGACTTTTATAAAATCATTTCCTGTTCCCTATTTTAACAGAATTTGGTCTAAAAATACAATAATAGGCTGGTTTAGGCCTTTTTGCAGTGATTTGGTTAGATATGCTGAATACACATACATCATTTTATAGACTCAATGACAGCAGCAGAATCATTTTTGCTCATAAGTTAAACTGTGAAGGATTAGGCCCTTTTGAGGTGGTGAGAAAATGATGAATTAACTTTTTAACTGTCCATCTTTACTATAGTTTCCATTTCTCTCTCTCTCATCTTGCTCCATTTCCACCTCTTGCTTCAGACAATTAAATTCCCTTTTAACGCCCCTGTGATGAATGCAGAGCTGCTGTACATCTCTAATTGCCTTTGCAGGTTTTTATGACACCTTGTTATTCTAACAAGCTCCTGAGCAGAGAGCAGAACGCAATTATAGTGACGAGCACCTTTGCATCATGTTAATAATGAACTATATAATAAATGATACATCAGTGAATACCTGCAACAAGACACCCACAATGTCATCTCCTAGTAGCATGTAACTGTTCCTGTAAATATTCTAAGAGGTCGTTACTGCACAAAGAAGCCAAGGTGTGACAGTTTAGTGGGGCCTGCCACACGCTAAAGTGCTTTATCAGCATTTTGGTGGAAAAAGAAGGTGGAGCCTAAATTTGTGCATTGTATTCCTTTCTGAGAAAAGTCTTTCTGCTCTCGGTCCTTTCTCTCTGTTTGCTCATACTCAGAGTGGTGGGAGTAAAAGGCGTGGATGGGGTTATCTCTAAAGGCAACAGAAGCTGCAGGAGTAGAAGAAAAAGGAAATGTAACAAATATAATGTGGGTGCAGGCTACAGTTCTAGCAGTATATGGACAGTAAAAAAAAAAATAAAATGGAGTGTTGTGTTTTTTTCCATTATAAGACTCATCCTTACCCTCACTTGAAACTGCATTAAATGTAATGAAACATGAAAGCAATGGTATAGTCTCCAGCCCGGGGTGCTTATCCAACCCACAATATTTAAGATCATTCCAGTGTGGAATAAAGGAAACACCAGCACACACGAGGGCAGGATCAAGAAATGGTGATGGAATAGGGCTGGTAAAGACGAGAGGCGTGGGGGGATTACAGTCTGTCACTTTTCATTGTATAAAGCATACATCAACGTGGCCTCTATTTAATAGTCTGCGACACTGCAGTGCATATGCAAGCCATACTGGATACCATCGCTGTGCTGTTAATTTCAGTTTCAGCCTCCTGGTAGCCGCAGCACTGAGGTCAGACACAAAGTGGTGGGTTTCAGAGCCAAAACACGAGGCGTCCGTGCACTTGAATCACCGTGATGACGACAGGTAACAAGATGTCAGATGACCTTGGCATCAGGGGATGAATTTCCAACAGAGCTTTCAAGCTTGGTATAGATACACACAAAGTCACACACCTAATTCAGCAAGTAACACAATCAACTCAATATCTACTTTACAATAAAGCTGGGTGTGCAGCAGTTTCTAAGCAACATGTTGCAAGTAGTTGATTACACCAGCAATGTGCAAAATGATTTCTGACCTGACACCACTGGTGTTGTCATTTATGGGTAAAGGAAACCAACCACCTCTCAGTAAAAGACGAGATGCAAACAGCAAATGCACTGGTATTCCACACCTTCAGAGGTATTGGATATTACACTATACCACAGACCAAATGTGGCGCCGTGTCCAGAATAACATAAAAACTGCTTATTTTGCCACTGGATTGGAACATTCTGCAGGACACAGTAGAAAATTAAATACTATAAAATCAAGAACAAAATTTCCAAGCGGGAGCATAGCATTACTGGAGCTGGAGCATGGATGATTAGCTCAAAATACATACAGTACAAAACTGGGCTTTTACAGTGTAGAATCCCATTCATTAAATAAGCTGTTGACAGACTAATGACTTGAACACACTTCATTTCAACTTCTCGCTGGCAAACATCGTGTCCATATTAACAGCCTATAATAAAAAGCTAGACATAAAACATGTCATATAAAAGGCTAGACCAACAAACAAGAAGAACTGAACCATTTACCAGTTCATGATGCCACTGAGACTAATCCATCCTCCTCATGTCATCAAGTAATTTCCAAATATCGTCCAGTGCCTGGATGCTACCACACACGCACACTCTACAAGATCCAACTGTACCTATGAGATGAGTCAATCTTGGCCAGGCTGCTTGCTCTCCCATATGGCAAGTGGCTCTTCCTGTCGCGAGACACAGCGGTGGGCAGGCGCGAGGAGCGCCATACCAATGGGTCAACGTGGTCGCCCCGGGACATGGCGAATTAAAGAGGGAGGGTTTGCTATGCCCTGCCAGGCCTGGGCCCCCCTGCCTTGTAGAGCACTGAAAGACTGAAAGACTGAGGCTCCGGGCTGCCGTGCTGTGTCCTATGGGGAGTTCCCCTTAAACACATACAGAGTCCCACTCATCTCATCCCCTGCCCTGGAGACACCAGCTAGGCCAGCAGGTGCTGTCTATAGAAAGCTCCCATACCACAGCTACAATGAGCAGCAGCCCAAATGAATCTCTGTGTGTGTATGTGTGTGAATCTCTGAGGAAGAGCTCATTCGCGAACTTTAAAACAAAATCCATTCAGACATGCTAAATCTTCAGGGTCGACTGGAGCTTACGGGAGCGTGTGGAAAATTAGAATTAAAGCAGATTTCCATGAATAGATTTAATTACATTTCCGTGTTTTGAGAGTGAAAAGGAAGTGGAGCCTGCACCAGCCAGGCATGAAACCTCACACAGAAAAAAAACTTACAATGCTTTAATATCATCTGAATCAGACATGACATAATATGAAAAGTAAATGTCCCCCTGTGCTCTGGTTAAATGGTAATGAACTCAACTTCCTGCAGTCTGTGTGTTTCTTTGATGTACAGTGAGTGTTCCTGTTCATGTGACGTGTGTGTTCTACATGTAAAGTATTATTAAAATATAGCAGTGCGTGTACTGAAACTCAAACTATGAGACTCAACGTATTACTTTAACACAAGTCTAAGTATCTGATTATCGTCATGGAGACATGTCTCACAGTTAACAAAAAACCTAACAATGATGTTGTTGAGATGCGAGAAAGCCAGTGACATACATGAAATGATGAAATGTGATACTCAACCTCAAATCATTCGTTTGTGATGTTTGAGTCATGCGTTCATGACTGGCTCACACACTGACACTCAGACACACAACTCAGAACTGTGGGGCTTTTCTAAGACGCTGCATTACAAACCAGCACCAGCTCGTGAGATTTCAGTTGACGACAGGCCAAATTAGGTTGTGTCTGTAGATTGTTATTAACGCAACATTTCCCCTGATTTGAAAGCAACATCTTCAATCAGTTCCTTCATTTCCATCCTACCTTCTGACCTTTGCAGACTGTCTTCAGTCAGCTACGGATGTTGATAGGCTCACATTTTAATAGCTTATTTTTTCACAGATAGACACGGGCTGATCCTCCGACCTCCACTGTGGCCTTCAAACATTGAGACATTCACTTATTAGCACAGGGGAGAGACAGTGAGGGCAGAGGGTCTACATGGAAATCATCTGAGACACGTCCTTGGTTGAAACGAATTCTTTCTTGAGCTCTAAACTAAAAAAAAGACACTGGTGAAATCTGCAGCTTTTGTAATGGCTCATTAAGTGTGTGTGCATTGATTCGTCAAGTCTGAAAAGCTAGGTTGACGCAGTGACGTGCTTCCAACAATTCACTGTTTTGTGTGTGTTTGTGTTTCTGTGTGTGTGCATAAGCGAGAGAGAGAGAGAGATCATCCACCACCTGTTGTGGGGGTGAATAAAGAGGGTGGGAATGGGAGGCAGCTGTGCCCCTAATAACCCCCCTAACACATGATACACTGACCCCACTGCCACCATCGCCTAACTGAACCAAACAGAGTGAAGTCAAAGCTCTCAACGGCATCATCTTACTCACACACCCGCTCCTTAAATACTGAGACTTAATGCTGTTGCACTTATTTGATGCATATGTCCTCTCTGTACAATCACACACCAAACAGTGTGGCTGTGCAGTTACTCGATCTGGTCGGGGGGAATGCTGCTCATGTGTGGCATCTCAGGCCTTCTTTTAAAGGCTGATGTCTATTTACATCACACAAGTACAGGCCTTCTTCGCTTTTGCTGCCTTTTACAGCCCTCAGCCTTCTGTAGGCCAACTCTTCTGCTGTATACGCCATGTCTTATTATCATTGTCATATTAAACACCTGAGGAAAAGTCACCATTCATGAAACAGTTCTGCAACACCTTATAGTGTAAACATCCTACTGTACCATACTTCTATTTATTAGGCAGATGCTAATGGCAGTACTAATTGATGGCGTCGGCTTTTGCACTGAAATGTTTACAAAGCAAATGTTTTGCATGTATTTTCTGTCAGACACAAGAAAAGATCAATAATACTCTCACATCTGTTTGTCAAACACAGGCTTAGATTAGATTTTTATTTAATGGATATAGATTACATATTAATGCGATGCAATGTAAATGATACAATGCATTCTTAAAGGTAGATCCTGAGCCCGGCCTGAGCTGTACCCGTGTGCCAAGTTTGGTTTCTCAGCTCTGTGAGGAGATCACATGCAAACAGAGATTGTGTGTATTGTAGTACGATGAGTGACTAAGACGTCATTAATTCATTAAGCACTTTGGGTCCACTTGTTTTATTGTTTTAAAAATGCGACAGTGTATAAATCAAATTGAGTTGACTAAAGTAGCTCCTTTCCTTTCTGTCAGCTAACTTGCCTCGTCTTACATGTGGAGCTGACGCAGCAAAAACCTTAATCATCATCTTTGTATCTTGTTAGTCGTTTCCTGCACCACAGAGAGGAGGTATCCCTCAGTTTTCTGTTTAGAAAAACTATAACAGGACCTAGTTGAGCATCTGAAAATGATAAATCAATAAATAGTCCAATGTCAAGCATACATCGAAAACAGGAAGGCAGCAAAAGGGAACCAAAACAGATCCTGCATGAAAATCTGCATCTCAACATTTCTATAGAGCCATGTTTAGTGTAACATACCTGGACTGCATCTCTTGTGATTTGTGGCTGCTGGCAGGTGATGCGGTGCTGCTGGTCTGCTGGCTGAGCTCCACCAGGGACTGGTAATACTGCTGCTGCTGTTGCTGCTGCTGCTTGTAGCGTGACAGGATGAAGAAGAGACCCAGGATGCTCTTTAAGTTGCCATTCCTGATTTCTGGAAGGTAAAAATGGATTGTAAGTGTTTGCTGTGTTAGTTTTTTGACTATTCCTCCATCATATGGCCATGGACCTACAGAATCAAGTTCTGTGTGAATAAAAATGTGACTTCAATCTCAATCGGCAAGCATACACTCAGAGTACACATGTGCGATCCTCCTGCATCCACGTGTTAACACCTTGCATGTATCCTCTAAATCTACCTATGCATTACCTTGGAATAAAGTATTTTCTGCAAGTGAAAGTAATGAGCTAAAGATGTATCCCAGAACATGTATTGTGACTTTCAAGCACTATAAAATGAGCATATGCTGACTGTTGAAGAAGAAAAAAAACATTTGGGGACGGAGCTCAAGAGCAGCTGTTGTGAGGCAAACGTAAGCATTTAAAAAGAACAATTATACACTAGCTTTAACTGGTACATAAAGCTATACAGAGTCATAGAATAAGCAGTTCAGTCACTTTACTGTATTTAGCAGGAATGATTAAGGTCACTGCTCAGGAGAAGGTCCAGGCGTTATACTGTAGATCCAAATAAAGAATCTCTAACCCGAGCTAACGCACAGCTGGATAATTTAAGAGTGGTGACCAGGAGGGGAACTACTACTCTGATCTATTACTGGCACAAGTCTGGTGGCCAAGCAGCCAAAAATATAAAACAGTTACTTTGTTTATAGTTCTGCTCTTGCCATGAAATAAGGAAGTGACTGCATGTGCTGCTGGGTGAGGGCAGAAGTGACATATTTCTGTGTACTGATAAAGGCAAAAACCATTCAAATGTGTGAGATAAAAAGGAAGAATGAACAGTTTGGATTTCATTATCTGAATGATAACTAAAATGAAACGAGCTACAAAACAGCGGCCCTGATAACCACGTACGAAAGATAAACTACAAAATGAGCTCACGGCACAAAAGAGTAACAATAATAAGATCGTATTCATGGTTTGGATATTGGCTCTTCAACAAATAGCAGAGCTGCAGACAAAGTAACTGTTTAAATATGCTGAAGAGGCATTGGAAAGAATCCTCTAATCAATAAGTCTATAGTGTAAATCTTACCCTGAACACTTCTGAGTTAATCTCAGACAAAACTCAAACAAATGCTTCCCTCACAGACTCCCACACACATAGTGCTGCGGTAGGATCCAGCCGGCGCAGAGGAAAAAGAATTGATCACTGGCTAATGCACCCGCTTGTGAAATGGGCTTTTCATACCAAACTCTCAGTGAGCGCTGGCACACAGAGCGATGGGGAGAATGGCAGTGGCTGACACAGGAGTTTTTACTACATTTTTCAATCTGGTGAGGCACAAACATTCCCCCGGCCATGCATGGCTACGCTGCAGAGGCTGTGAAAGTTAGGGAAGATTCATCTCTTGGGGGCGTTTCCTACTTTCTAACACCCAGAGGTGGTAATATACACTAGGCCTTTGAGAGAATCAGGAAAGAAAACACTTTCTGTGCTTTAGGGAAAATAACGCTGCAGATTCTGCTGCACTGGGAATAAAACTTTTTACAAATTGTTAAAAAAAAAAACCCAAAAAAACCCTGAAATGATACTGTTAAGGACAAGAAGCAGAATAATGCTTTATCGATCCAACAGAATAGTTGCTTTTGTGGGAAAACTCAGCAGTTCATTTTCCATAAAGAAACTTTAAACAAAATGCAGGCTTGGGCCAAGCTGACAATATCAACCATGCACTTCATTAATTGTCCTCAGAGATTACAGCTTTGTGTCATTTTATAACCTTTGTTGTCAAATATTGAATATTCTTTATTAACATATTTTAACAAATTGCTTCATAACAATACTAACGCTACTCCTCCGCATCGAAAGGAGCCAGTTAAGGTGGTTCGGGCATCTGATAAGGATGCCTCCTGGGCGCCTCCTGGGCGAGGTGTTCCGGGCATGTCCCACCGGGAGGAGGCCCCAGGGCAGACCCAGGACACACTGGAGAGATTATATCTCTGGGCTGGCCTGGGAACGCCTTGGTGTTCCCCCGGATGAGCTGGAGGAGGTGGCTGGGGAGAGGGAGGTCTGGGCTTCTCTGCTTGGGCTGATGCCCCCGCGACCCGGCCCCGGATAAGCGGCAGAAGATGGATGGATAGATGGATGGATGGATGGATGGATGGATGGATGGATGCTTCATAACAAACATTTGTACATACAAAGACTGAGAGACTGGGTAGTAATAAGGCTAAAGCAGCCAACAGCCCAA